>JAPXVU010000131.1:0-13159 GCA_027789145.1 Solanum arcanum
GATAATCTAAAGATAAATTTTATGAATATAGTAGAATGTGAACATAATTTGAAAAAGATACTTTGGATTAGATAGTAATCCATGTAATGGTGTAAATGGTACCCAATCAAACATAAAAGAGCTAAATGCAATAAATGTTTCATAGAAGGATGTATAAATTGCATAGAAACCCAATTAGGAATAATAACTCGAGAAAGGAAAAGAAAGATACACAAGAACCTCTAGTAAATTTAAAAGTGCTAGTATTAGAAGCAAAAATGAAAGAATTAGAAGAAAGAAGAGTAAGGCTAGAAAAAGCGAAAAATATACAACAAGAACAACCAGAAGATAATCAAGAATTAATGAATGAAGAATCTAACACTTTAATATGTAATGAAGATAAAAATATAAATACTATTAAAATATTAGCAAAACTTAATATTGGAAAATATGAAATAGAGACTTTAGCATTAATAGATTCAGGATGCACTAAAAGTATTCTAAATAAAAAGATTGTACCCATAGAATTAATAAAAACTTTAGAAAAACCACTTGCAGCTATGCAAATGGATGGAACACATAATATATATAGACATTATATAGATAAAGCTCAAATAAGTTTCTTAAATACTTGTTCAATTTTATAAACCCACTTATAAAATGGATAAAATATGGGTAAGAGATCTAGACATAAGGGTAGATTTTGTGTTAGTACTAGATTTCATATTACATAACAAAGGAGGAACTTTAATAACTAGAGACGGAATACTTTTTATGAAAAATATTACTCATACTTGATTTTAACCAATAAAATTGAAACTAAACTAAGATACAAAGAAAAATGTTGCGACAATCAGAAAATAATATACAATGTATTAAAAAGAAGGCAATACATTATATGAAAATACATTAGAAATAGATGAAGAAGATGAAATAGTTAATAAAAACTATGTTTTAATAGAAATGGAGACAGAATTATACAATTTTAAAAGCAGAATTCAAAGCAAATAGGACAAATAAAAATCAAAAAGACCTTGATAATATAGTAAAAATATTAGACCAAATAGAAATAATAGGAGAAAAACCCTTAAAACATTGGGAAAATAATCATATAGTATGTAAATTAGATATCATAAACCCGAATACATAATAAAAACGACCTCTATAGAAGCCACAAATCAAGATCAAGAAGACTTCAAAATACAAATTAAAGAACTATTAGAATTAGGAGTAATAAGAAGATCAACTTCAAAGCATAGATCAGAGACATTTATGGTAGTGCGAAATCATAATGAAATAATTAGAGGAAAGGCCGAATGGTCATAAATTATAAGAGATTAAATGATAATACTAGAGCAGATGGATATAAATTACTGGATAAAAGCAGAGTTAATAAATAGAATTCAAGGAAAAACAATTTTTAGTAAATTTGATTGTAAGTCAGGATACTGGCAAATAAAAATGCATCCAGATAGCATAGAATG
The DNA here is from genome assembly GCA_027789145.1 of Solanum arcanum. Lineage (NCBI taxonomy): Eukaryota > Viridiplantae > Streptophyta > Magnoliopsida > Solanales > Solanaceae > Solanum > Solanum arcanum. The sequence goes on from JAPXVU010000131.1 coordinate 1,464, forward strand.
GACAGCATTTACTTGCCCTGAAGGACACTTTGAATGGCTAGTTATGCCATTTGGATTAAAAACAGCACCTCCAATATTTCAAAGAAAAATGGATAAAATATTTGGAGAATACAAAAGATTTGTTTTAGTATATGTAGATGATATTCTAGTATTTAGCAAAGATATAAAAGAACACTTAGGACATTTACAAACAGTTTTTAGACTATTTGTTAATAATGGAATAATAATTAGTAAAAAGAAAATGGAATTATGTAAAAATTATATAAATTTTTAGGAATTATTTTAGGAGAAGGAAAAGTTAAATTACAACCTCATATAGCTAAAAAGGCACTAGATATGCCAGATAAATTAGATAATTTAAAAAATCTACAAAAATTTCTAGGTATAGTTAATTATGCAAGACCTTTTATAAAAGATTTAGGAAAAATAGCGAGACCATTATATTCTAAGACAGGAAATAAAGGACAGAGAAATTTTAATATAGAAGACATAAAATTAGTACAAGAAATAAAGGAAAGAATAAAAAACATTCTGATTTAAATATGCCACTAGAAAGCAGTTATTTAATAATAGAAGCAGATGGAAGTTTTGAGGGATGGGGTGCGATATTAAAATCGAAACCGCATAAATATAGTATTAAACAAGAAGAAAAGATATGTGCCTATCAAAGTGGAAAATTTAAAGAAAAGGGCAATAAGGCCAGTATAGATGTTGAAATTTTAGTCAGTAATATATGGTTTAGACAGTTTAGAATTTATATTTTAAATAAACCAGAAATATTAGTAAGAACAGTTGTGAAGCAATAGTAAAGTTTTATCAAAATTAATAATAAAACTAGCAGTAGAAGAAGATGGTTAAATTTTTTAGATACCATATCTATTTACAATTACGTAGTTTTTGAGCACATTAAAGGGAATGATAATAATATTGCGAGATCAATTAAGTAGACTACTAATTAAAACTTAATTTTTCTGAGAATGAGACCTCTACTACTGGACAAAGGTAAAAGGGTTCAACCTTCAACCTCGGGTTTGTGGAGACTCTTACAAGCGGTGTATTAGCTAATCTAAATTTTAAGTCATTAGATAAAATTGGCGATGTCAGGATAGATAGAATACATTTTGGAATACAAAGCTTAATTGCATACGAACCGTCAAATTTAACATTTAGACATTTACCTAATTGCCAATTAGATAAACAACAGACATGCCTTATAGACAACATATGGATAGCACATAATAAAAAGACACTAAATATATAATTGCTGTTTTAAATGCTCTAGGATACTATTTTACTAATAGAAATACAGAAAATAAATTTAAATATTATGTAGTAATTCATGGTAAGACAAATGGAGTGTTTCAAACATGGATAGAAGTTTTAGATTCAATCAAAGACTTTCGTAAACCACTTTTTAAAGGTTTTAATGATTTTACAGAAGCATTAGACTATGCTAGAGGAACATTAGGACCAAACTATTATATTTCTCCACTCTTAGACAAAACCCGAGAAAAATTCCACAAGTATAATATCCAAAAAGACACAAATAAAATTATATTTTGTGACCATTGCTCATCCATGACTGAAGCGTTCAAGAGGCTAAATTTGAGAAATGAAGCCTTAATGGAAGAAAATGCCAAGCTCAGGGAAAGACTCGAGAAATTGGAAAGCAAAGGTAAGAATATACAAACTCAGACGGATACCACAGGGTTCTCCATCCCAAACAAAAATGGATGAGATGGGTGTGCATTCCCACTGAATGCTAAGAAATCCACTGTATCGGATAATGATACAACTAGTCCGGTTCAAGCGGTGGCGGTAAAGACTCCTCAAACCCGTTAATGGTGTCACTTTGCCAAAAAGTGAAAGAGGCGAAGGTTCATCTTCAAGAAGAAAATTACCACTTTCATTTAACCGGACAATCAGACAAAAAGTTAAAAAGCCCAAAAAAATAAGAGTTAGAATCCCTAATAACCCAGGTGTAGAAAAACTACTCAAACAAAGACATGAAAAAGATAAACACATAAACCCAAGCCCAATACAAAGCCCAAAGCAATTTCTATCCCAAGTTCAAATAATTCAGATAATTTTGAAGACCCAATGCAATTTGCCCAAGACCCTAATGATGATGATTCAGGAGCAAGTTTTGATTCAATTGCATTGCATAATTTAGACACATAAAAAAAAAAAAAAAATATATATATATATATATATATATACATATTGTCTTATTATTATACATTCAAAAGAGGGATGCCTCTTTAGTCAAATATGTGAGTCCCACTTTACTCACTACCACACATGTGGAAAAACTGTTGGGACACGTCTTAGATAGGTAAGAGATAAGATAGATAGATATCAGATTCCAAGGACAATAATGCAAAAAGAAGGGATAATAACTTCACGTGACGATGGGGTCCAAATCTGCTCCCGGGTGAAGAGATAAGATTCCTTGCTCCATTTGAAATCCGGAATTTGAAGTCCGAAGACGCCTATAAATATCAGACACTATCAGAAGAAGAAGATAAGAGAAAGTGAGAGCGAAAAGAAAAGAAGAACAAAATATCTGCAATCCGCAAATTCTCAAATCCTCCCAAAAACCCTCCTTTTTATAAAAAAAAAAAAAAAATATATATATAAAGAATTTTAAGTTCTTAGGCTTTATTTTCACGTTTTTTCAAAGTTATTTTGGAAGTTCTCCGGGTTTCCCGAAAGGGAAACTTCACTCCGTTCTAGCTATGTAAGTTTTCATATTTAAGTTTTTAGTAAACTTCCCATATATGTAAATTATGTGTGTTTAATGTAAATCATGTGTAATTATTTTCTTGTAAGTTCATAAATATCATGAATCTATATTACTTAGTATATGGTTAGTCTCTTGGCTTCTTAAAAATATCGATGGATTAACCTGTAAATTCCTAGGAAATTGTCAGGTTAATTGTTCTGAAGAAAAGAAGTGTGAATAACCAAATCCGGGGTGTGGTTAAAGAAGATTATTTTTAAGAACAAAGGCTAAGAGGAAGAGATGAACAGTAATAATAGATTTGTGAATGGACAGAGTCCATAAAAAAAAAAAAAAAAAAATAAAAAAAAAATAAAGGGAAGTTAAACTAGAAACTAAAATGATAACTACATAACAGAGCAATAGAGTGAAGGAGTACTGAGTAGGACTACACAACATTAAGAAAAAACCACAAATATTTTTTTCACTCTTTTTATTGGAAAAATCCTTATTATTGAAATATCGTCTTATTTTGGTATCAGAGCCTTAGATCTAAAAGACCTTATATGAGAAAAGATTATTTTTCTAGAAAAACATCTGCTATAAATAGAAATCTGTTTTATAATAGACAACTTTTAAAAGATACAAAAAATTATAAGAAAGTTTTAGAAAATCATTTATATAAATTAGGATCAAGACTATCCTTAAGTTATACATATAAAAATTAGGAAAAATACTTAAAGAACTTAGAACAACTCTTAAACAAGCCCTTAAACAGACTAGTGAAGAATTAGTACAAATAAATTTAGAAATAAAAGAAGTAACAGAAAGAATAAAGGTCTAAAAATAGTCCATATTACTATAATCCAGTAGGATAATATATGAGAAGACCACTTAAAAATACTAGAGAATATAAAAGAGTTAAAAGAAATTTGTTAAGTTTATATTTAGAATCAGATAGACTATTAAGAAATTTAAAAACAACTATTTCTATAAGCTCTAAAAAAGAATTAACTAATAGATTAGACAATATATTTTTCTTAGCTATAATATTAGAAAAGAAATTAATAATACACCTTAAAACTAGAAATATCCCACTAAAACATACTTTATGAAGTGTATGCCCTGTTTTTGGAGTGTAAGATTTCATAATCATATAAGATATCAACATATAGAAGATAAGAAAAGACTAATAAGAATAAAGAAATCTATAGAAGCTTATATATATATTTACAGCAATTTTTGTACCACAAAATAAGTATGTTCAAAAGGCTATAGACAACAATGAATATATAAATGGTTTAAAATGGGAAGTACACGGACTTGAAAGAGATATAATATATGTGAATCAAAGAATAAAATATTTTTATGAATGTTATAAAGCAACTACCTTAGGATAAAAACAGTACTTAGTAAAAATAGCTTCATCAAAGAATATAGATTATCTAGACTTACAGATCCAAATAGAAAAAAGATTCGAAAGAGTAAAACCAGATAGTACAATTAAGTGTAACTTCGGAAACGGAAATCATATTTTACATACAGAAGATACTCAATATAATACTTTAATAGATCTTATAATTAATCTTAGTGAAAAATTAAAAGAATCAAATAATAAAATTATAAAGATATTAAGTGAACAAGAGGAAATACAAAATAAACAAAAACTGCTTTTTAGCAAAATAGAAAATAATCTAGACTACTTAAAAGAACAAGGAGTAGACTTAAATAAAAAGTAAATGAATTAAAAAATAAACCTAAAGAAGAAATTAGTAATACACTAATAATAAAAATACAAGAAATAAAAAGCAAATTAGAATCAATAAAAGAAATAGTTCTTTCATGATAAATTTAATAGAAGCAAACAAATAAAGAAGCACAAAAATTAATAGAAAAAGAATAACCCTTCCATCGGACTATAAAGATTTTATCCCATCTTCAAAATCGGATCAAGTTATTATACAACAAAATAATATAATAATATCACTTTTATTATCATTAAATAATAAGATAGATAGAAACTACAAAGAAAAATTTGAAAGTAAGAATATAGATACAACGGAATAGGAGAACTAATAGAAAAACTAAATAAAATAGAAATTACTCCTCAAAAAGAAAAAATAATTAAAAAAGAACAGAAAAAATGGACATTTTTCCAACTAGATCAAGAGATAAAAGACCAAAACCTAGTTACACCCAGAACAAAATAAGTAATAATTTTATATCAAAAATATTAAATAAAAAAACAAGAGAAGAAAATAATCAACAATTAGGAGAAATAATAGTCACAGGATAAAGATATACAAATCTTTCAACAAAACCAATTAAAGTTATTGAATCCAAAAGTACTATATAATACAAATTCAAAATCTCAATTATATAGACACTACAGAGAAGAACAACTATCAGTATTAGGAAAAAATTCAGTATCATTACCATTAGTGAACACTGAATCTATAAAAGAAATACAATACGCTAAAAAAGATTTAATGCATATAGGACTAGTAGTTATAGGAATTAAAGGATTAACTAGAAAAAATTTGGGAACAAAAGTATTAATTACTATATACGATAATAGATGGTCAGATATAATAAAGGCAATTATAGGATTAACAGAAGTAGATATGACTAATAATGGAGGAATTTTCTACATAAGTCCAGACTTTATGATGAATTTAAATGAATTTGGAACTAAGATAAGAATAGGAATACAAACTAAAGGATATGAAGAAATGAGTAGTGGAAAAAATCTATTAATATGTGTAGGATTCCTAGGAAAAATGACAGGATAATAGTAATACTAGATTTAAACTACAAATAAACGATGTAGTAGAAGTAATGGGGAATAAAGGGATAAAACTAATAAAACCAATAAAAATAGACCACTGAAGAATATGCAGGATTAGAATGGAAATTAGGAGACTTTAAAGAAAAAGAAGCATTAACACCAGATGCTCACCTAATATATACAAATTCTAAAGGAGAACCTTCAATTAGATTCACAGGACTACAATTATGAAGCTCAAAAGACTTTGAAGAAGAAAGTACTATAGAAGAAATGCCTTTAGAAGGAATGAATATGGAAATAACATTAGAAGAAGATTATGCAGTAGATATAGCTATAGAAAAAGCGAAAGAAATATGCAAAGAAAATAATAATAGACTTTTTACATGTAAAGGATGTAAACTAAAAACCTAAATTTAGAAACAGACTATATCTCATTTTAAAGTATGTGAACAAAGAAACGATAATAAAGGATATAGATTAGAAAAAGATTTACAAGATAAATTAGAAAAAGCAATAATATAATGACGCAAATACAAGATGATGATAGTGAAATATCCGAATTAGAATCTATACTTAGTCGAGAAAGAATTAATGGAAACACTAGTTCCGGAGTCCATTTCAAAGAACAAATGAACAAGGACATACTACAGATAATAGCACAGAAATATACCACGAAGAAGAGTATATAGACAAGGAGATACTCCAACAATAGAAGTAAAACCTATGGGAAAAAGAATGCCTATAGAAGAACCAATAATACTCCAAGAAGGAGGTAGTAAAGGAAAAATCCTAAATATAGCAAAGACATGATCCACAAAGATGGAATTCAGTAATAGACTTATGGAAAGGAATAGTAGTAGCATTTTATAAAAATTATACTGAAATCGATGCAGAGACAATGTACAAATACTTAGAAAGCGTTCTTAGGAGAATCAACTAAAGCTTTATGGGAAGCTTATAAAGTAGAATTCCCATCAATTTCAAGTATTTAGTATCATTAGGACCAAATCCTTATAACTTTACAAATAAAATACATACATTAATAACAGGAGAAGATCCAAATAGTGGATTATTAGCCTTACAACGAAATCTTTGTAATAAAATTAGAACAATTAAGTATAAGTAATTGGTATTATATAAAGAAATTTTTAAACGATTACTTCTATTATTGTACAATTAGTGGAAATGCTTTTGACCAAGACTTAGGCAAAAAATTATTTAATAAATTACCAGGAGCTTTAGGAAGAGAAATAGAAGAAAGATGGACTAAAAGAGATGGAGTAGCTCAAAATCCTCAAGCAAAATGGTCAATAGGACATAGAATACAACATATAATGGAAATACTACAAGAAAAATGTACTAATCTACAAATACAAAAGCAACTAAAAGCAGAATGAAATGAATTTACGTAAAGATATAATATATACAACTCAAAGTTATGATAAAGACCAATACAAAAAGAAAAGATATAAAAAATACCATCCACAAAATAATAAGAGATATAATAGGAAAGGATATTTTCTTAGAAAATCCTCAAGAAGAAAACCATATCTAAATAGAGATAGACATGTTAGAAAATATAGAAACAGATAGAAATTATAAAAATAAGCTAGAATGTTTTACATGCGGAAGTATAGAACATTTAGCAAATACTTGTCCTAAAAGATATAATGCTAAAACCAGAAATGCACAACTAGTAGAAGAATTTAATGAAGCATTATTAAATGTAGATGAATATATGTCTACAATTAAAGTATTTACTCTATAGTAAGTATTGATATAGATGAAAATAACAAAGAAGAAGATTCTTCTAATTCAAAAGGAGAAGAATTAATTAACGAAATAGGAATGGAAGACTTGAATATAGATAATCTAAAGATAAATTTTATGAATATAGTAGAATGTGAACATAATTTCGAAAAAGATACTTTGGATTAGATAGTAATCCATGTAACTGTGTAAATGGTACCCAAGCAAACATAAAAGAGCTAAATGCAATAAATGTTTCATAGAAGGATGTATAAATTGCATAGAAACCCAATTAGGAATAATAACTCGAGAAAGGAAAAGAAAGATACACAGAAGAACCTCTAGTAAATTTAAAAGTGCTAGTATTAGAAGCAAAAATGAAAGAATTAGAAGAAAGAATAGTAAGATTAGAAAAAGGAAAAATATACAACAAGAACAACTTGAGAAGATAATCAAGAATTAATGAATGAAGAATCTAACACTTTAATATGTAATGAAGATAAAAATATAAATACTATTAAAATATTAGCAAAACTTAATATTGGAAAATATGAAATAGAGACTTTAGCATTAATAGATTCAGGATGCACTAAAAGTATTCTAAATAAAAAGATTGTACCCATAGAATTAATAAAAACTTTAGAAAAACCACTTGCAATATGCAAATGGATGGAACACATAATATATATAGACATTATATAGATAAAGCTCAAATAAGTTTCTTAAATACTTGTTAGAATTTTATAAACCCACTTATAAAATGGATAAAATATGGGTAAGAGATCTAGACATAAGGGTAGATTTTGTGTTAGGACTAGATTTCATATTACATAACAAAGGAGGAACTTTAATAACTAGAGACGGAATACTTTTTATGAAAAATATTACTCATACTTGAGTTTTAACCAATAAAATTGAAACTAAACTAAGATACAAAGAAAAATGTTATGACAACTGTGAAAATAATATACAATGTATTAAAAAAGAAGGCAATACATTATATGAAAATACATTAGAAATAGATGAAGAAGATGAAATAGTTAATAAAAACTATGTTTTAATAGAAATGGAGACAGAATTATACAATTTTAAAAGCAGAATTCAAGAAATAGGACAAATAAAAAATCAAAAGACCTTGATAATATAGTAAAAATATTAGACCAAATAGAAATAATAGGAGAAAAACCCTTAAAACATTGGGAAAATAATCATATAGTATGTAAATTAGATATCATAAACCCAGAATACATAATAAAAAGCAGCCTCTATAGAAGCCACAAATCAAGATCAAGAAGACTTCAAAATACAAATTAAAGAACTATTAGAATTAGGAGTAATAAGAAGATCAACTTCAAAGCATAGATCAAAGCATTTATGGTAGTGCGAAATCATAATGAAATAATTAGAGGAAAGGCCAATGGTCATAAATTATAAGAGATTAAATGATAATACTAGAACAGATGGATATAAATTACGGATAAAAGCAGAGTTAATAAATAGAATTCAAGGAAAAACAATTTTTAGTAAATTTGATTGTAAGTCAGGATACTGGCAAATAAAAATGCATCCAGATAGCATAGAATGGACAGCATTTACTTGCCCTGAAGGACACTTTGAATGGCTAGTTATGCCATTTGGATTAAAAACAGCACCTCCAATATTTCAAAGAAAAATGGATAAAATATTTGGAGAATACAAAAGATTTGTTTTAGTATATGTAGATGATATTCTAGTATTTAGCAAAGATATAAAAGAACACTTAGGACATTTACAAACAGTTTTTAGACTATTTGTTAATAATGGAATAATAATTAGTAAAAAGAAAATGGAATTATGTAAAAATTATATAAATTTTTAGGAATTATTTTAGGAGAAGGAAAAGTTAAATTACAACCTCATATAGCTAAAAAGGCACTAGATATGCCAGATAAATTAGATAATTTAAAAAATCTACAAAAATTTCTAGGTATAGTTAATTATGCAAGACCTTTTATAAAAGATTTAGGAAAAATAGTAGGACCATTATATTCTAAGACAGGAAATAAAGGACAGAGAAATTTTAATATAGAAGACATAAAATTAGTACAAGAAATAAAGGAAAGAATAAAAAACATTCCTGATTTAAATATGCCACTAGAAACAGATTATTTAATAATAGAAACAGATGGAAGTTTGTAACGACCTGTTTAGTCGTTTTAGAGTTGCAGAACAAATTCGAGAAAAACTGGCTGAAACCACGGAGCCAACGACGGACCGTCGCAGGCTCGACGGACCGTCGTGGGTGTTCCGTCCCATGACACTTAGAATTTTTAATTTGGGTACTGAAAATCGACTCTCTGAACTTCGTAACGAAATGGCAGAACGGACCGTCACATCCACGACGAACCGTCGTGAGTACCCGTTGCAAAACACTTCAACTTTTGAGAATTTGGTACAAGAAACGGGTCTCTGACCGTCATGACGGAGGGCAGGACGGACCGTCCGCAGGGTGACGGGCCGTCAGATCACCGTAAACCTGGAGGCGCGGCGACCACGCGACGGACCGTCGCACCCACGGCACGACCCGTCACGGGTTCTGCGCATCCCAGGCGGTTTAGGATTTCTTTCCTCGTTTTAAGGGCGTTTTGGACTATTCTTTCCTTAATTATAAAGTTTGACCGTTATTATTAATAAATCTAATCACTTGGGGGTTAAATTACCTAACCTTAAGTTAAATACTGGGTCAATATTACCATCTTTCATTCCTAACTATATAGACTTAGGGTAAAAGACAGAGGGTTTGGATAAGAAAAAGAAAAGAACAGAAGAGAGACAGATTGAATCGATTGGGAGAGAGAGAGTCGAGCGAGGAAGAAGAATATCAAAGCTTGGGAAATTGCTTGTTGATTCCAATTCTTGATTGGAGGTAGGTTATGGTTTTCATGCTATTCGTAGTAAACTCTTAATAGCGAATGATATATGTTAGTAGTATTGTAAGACCCTTCTATATGCTTAATTGTATGCTTGCATGAATGATGTTATTATGTAATTATGAATAAATAAGTATGACGAAGCTATTGAATCCCAAATCTTGAAAGAAACTTTAATCTACTTGTTAATGATGAGGCCTTGGTATAAAAGAAGGCTTGATGAATTAAAGTAATGGGATTGATGATGCCTTGGTATAGAAGGCTTGATGAGCGGATATAATGAGAATTAGTGGATCGGAGTGTCACGTTCCGACACATAGTATTAGTGGGACGGGTGTCACGAACCGACACGTAGAATTAGGGATCGGAGTGTCACGTGCCGACACATATAGGGGATCGGGTGTCACGAACCGACACGTAGATTTAGGGATCGGGTGTCACGAACCGACACGTAGATGTAGGGGATCGGGTGTCACGAACCGACACGTAGATTTAGGGGATCGGAGTGTCACGTACCGACACAAGAGGATTAATGAATATGAGGGAGCGGAGTGTCACGTACCGACACAAGAGGAATATGAATAATGAATCGTGAAAGATGAGAATATACTCAACATAATGAACTTAATTCCCAAATGAGCATGGTATTGAGGCTTGAGCCCTCATGGATGAACTTAATGGTACTTATTGATGATTTTAGTACTTGTTGTTGCTACATGTTGAGTTTTATAGTTGATTTATGATATTAACTGATGTATACTGTTTTCTATTTTGAGTTGGCCGATGATATCTACTCAGTACTTGTGGTTGTACTGACCCCTACTTTATGTTTTCTTCTTTGCTAATTGTGGAATACAATGAGCGTTCCGTCATCTTCAACTCAAGAATGATTCAAGCCAGTCTTACTACACCGAAATTCGGGGTGAGCTAATACGTCTAGCTTGGGTGGATCTTCTTCTTCAAGTCTTGATGCCTTGAACTCCGGCATGGACTAGCTTTTATGTATTTTTAGTTCTTAGACATTCTTAGTTTAGTAATTTGAAATAGATGTTCTTGTGATGATGACTTCCAGATTTTGGGGATATTAATAATAGTTTTGAATTGTTTTATTAATGAGTTAAGTCTTCCGCATTATTTTCTGTTGTTATACATTGAAATGTTAAGGTTTAGATTGGTTGGTTCGCTCACATAGGAGGGTAAATGTGGGTGCCAGTCGCGGCCCCGATTTGGGTCGTGACAAACTTGGTATCAGAGCATTAGGTTCGTTGGTCTCATCACACAAGAACAGGTCTAGTAGAGTCTTAAGGACGGGTAGGGGGCCGCCTTTCCTTTTCCTTGAGAGGCTATAAGACTTTAGGAAAATTTCACTCTTTCATTCTTTCTTTCGTGCTACTACTTGAGTCCAATTGGTATCTAGGCGATACGAATTGGTATCTGACCATCTTCACTCTATTTCGCAGATGGTTAGAACTAGAGCCACGACCGCGCCAACAACAACACCGCCAAGACAAGAAACGTCTGAGCCAGC
>JAPXVU010000132.1:0-13153 GCA_027789145.1 Solanum arcanum
ACATATATTCATCTACATTTAATAATGCTTCATTAAATTCTTCTACTAGTTGTGCATTTCTGGTTTTAGCATTATATCTTTTAGGACAAGTATTTGCTAAATGTTCTATACTTCCGCATGTAAAACATTCTAGCTTATTTTTATAATTTCTATCTGTTCTATATTTTCTAACATGTCTATTTCTATTTAGATATGGTTTTCTTGCTGAGGATTTTCTAAGAAAATATCCTTTCCTATTATATCTCTTATTATTTTGTGGATGGTATTTTTTATATCTTTTCTTTTTGTATTGGTCTTTATCATAACTTTGAGTTGTATATATTATATCTTTACAGTAAATTCATTTCATTCTGCTTTTAGTTGCTTTTGTATTTGTAGATTAGTACATTTTTCTTGTAGTATTTCCATTATATGTTGTATTCTATGTCCTATTGACCATTTTGCTTGAGGATTTTGAGCTACTCCATCTCTTTTAGTCCATCTTTCTTCTATTTCTCTTCCTAAAGCTCCTGGTAATTTATTAAATAATTTTTTGCCTAAGTCTTGGTCAAAAGCATTTCCACTAATTGTACAATAATAGAAGTAATCGTTTAAAAATTTCTTTATATAATACCAATTACTTATACTTAATTGTTCTAATTTTATTACAGCATTTCGTTGTAAGGCTAATAATCCACTATTTGGATCTTCTCCTGTTATTAATGTATGTATTTTATTTGTAAAGTTATAAGGATTTGGTCCTAATGATACTAAATCTTGAAATTGGGAATTCTACTTTATAAGCTTCCCATAAAGCTTTAGTTGATTCTCCTAAGAACGTTTCTAAGTATTTGTACATTGTCTCTGCATCAGTTTCTGTATAATTTTTTATAAAATCTGCTACTACTATTCCTTTCCATAAGTCTATTACTGAATTCCATCTTTGTGGATCATGTGCTGCTATATTTAGGATTTTTCCTTTACTACCTCCTTCTTGGAGTATTATTGGTTCTTCTATAGGCATTCTTTTTCCCATAGGTTTTACTTCTATTGTTGGAGTATCTCCTTGTCTATATACTCTTCTTCGTGGTATATTTCCTGTGCTATTATCTGTAGTATGTCCTTGTTCATTTGTTCTTTGAAATGGACTACTGGAACTAGCTGTTTCCATTAATTCTTTCTGACTAAGTATAGATTCTAATTCGGATATTTCACTATCATCATCTTGTATTTGCGTCATTATATTATTGCTTTTTTCTAATTTATCTTGTAAATCTTTTTCTAATCTATATCCTTTATTATCGTTTCTTTGTTCACATACTTTAAAATGAGATATAGTCTGTTCTAAATTTAGGTTTTTTAGTTTACATCCTTTACATGTAAAAAGTCTATTATTATTTTCTTTGCATATTTCTTTCGCTTTTTCTATAGCTATATCTACTGCATAATCTTCTTCTAATGTTATTTCCATATTCATTCCTTCTAAAGGCATTTCTTCTATAGTACTTTCTTCTTCAAAGTCTTTTGAGCTTCATAATTGTAGTCTGTGAATCTAATTGAAGGTTCTCCTTTAGAATTTGTATATATTAGGTGAGCATCTGGTGTTAATGCTTCTTTTTCTTTAAAGTCTCCTAATTTCCATTCTAATCCTGCATATTCTTCAGGGTCTATTTTTATTGGTTTTATTAGTTTTATCCCTTTATTCCCCATTACTTCTACTACATCGTTTATTTGTAGTTTAAATCTAGTATTACTATTATCATCATTTTCCCTAGGAATCCTACACATATTAATAGATTTTTTCCACTACTCATTTCTTCATATCCTTTAGTTTGTATTCCTATTCTTATCTTAGTTCCAAATTCATTTAAATTCATTATAAAGTCTGGACTTATGTAGAAAATTCCTCCATTATTAGTCATATCTACTTCTGTTAATCCTATAATTGCCTTTTTTATATCTGACCATCTATTATCGTATATAGTAATTAATACTTTTGTTCCCAAATTTTTTCTAGTTAATCCTTTAATTCCTATAACTACTAGTCCTATATGCATTAAATCTTTTTTAGCGTATTGTATTTCTTTTATAGATTCAGTGTTCACTAATGATAATGATACTGAATTTTTTCGTAATACTGATAGTTGTTCTTCTCTGTAGTGTCTATATAATTGAGATTTTGAATTTGTATTATATAGTACTTTTGGATTCAATAACTTTAATTGGTTTTGTTGAAAGATTTGTATATCTTTATCTGTGTCTATTATTTCTCCTAATTGTTGATTATTTTCTTCTCTTGTTTTTTATTTAATATTTTTGATATAAAATTATTACTTATTTTGTTCTGGGTGTAACTAGGTTTTGGTCTTTTATCTCTTGATCTAGTTGGAAAAATGTCCATTTTTTCTGTTCTTTTTTAATTATTTTTTCTTTTGAGCAGTAATTTCTATTTTATTTAGTTTTTCTATTAGTTCTCCTATTCCAGTTGTATCTATATTCTTACTTTCAAATTTTTCTTTGTAGTTTCTATCTATCTTATTATTTAATGATAATAAAAGTGATATTATTATATTATTTTGTTGTATAATAACTTGATCTGATTTTGAAGATGGGATAAAATCTTTATAGTCGATGGAAGGGTTATTCTTTTTCTATTAATTTTTGTGCTTCTTTATTTGTTTCTCGCTTCTATTAAATTTATCATGAAAGAACTATTTCTTTTATTGATTCTAATTCTGTTTTTATTTCTTGTATTTTTATTATTAGTGTATTACTAATTTCTTCTTTAGGTTTATTTTTTAATTCATTTACTTTTTTATTTAAGTCTACTCCTTGTTCTTTTAAGTAGTCTAGATTATTTTCTATTTTGCTAAAAAGCAGTTTTTGTTTATTTTGTATTTCCTCTTGTTCACTTAATATCTTTATAATTTTATTATTTGATTCTTTTAATTTTTCACTAAGATTAATTATAAGATCTATTAAAGTATTATATTGAGTATCTTCTGTATGTAAAATATGATTTCCGTTTCCGAAGTTACACTTAATTGTACTATCTGGTTTTACTCTTTGGAATCTTTTTTCTATTTGGATCTGTAAGTCTAGATAATCTATATTCTTTGATGAAGCTATTTTTACTAAGTACTGTTTTTATCCTAAGGTAGTTGCTTTATAACATTCATAAAAATATTTTATTCTTTGATTCACATATATTATATTTCTTTCAAGTCCGTGTACTTCCCATTTTAAACCATTTATATATTCATTGTTGTCTATAGCCTTTTGAACATACTTATTTTGTGGTATAAAAAATTCGTTTTCGTAAATATATATATATGTAACGACCTGTTTAGTCGTTTTAGAGCAGCAGAACAAATTCTGGAAAAACTGGCTGAAACCACGGACCCAACGACGGACCGTCGCAGGCTCGACGGACCGTCGTGGGTGTTCCGTCCCATGACACTTAGAATTTTTAATTTGGGTACTGAAAATCGACTCTCTGAACTTCGTAACGAAATGGCAGAACGGACCGTGACACCCACGACGAACCGTCGTGAGTACCCGTTGCAAAACACTTCAACTTTTGAGAATTTGGTACAAGAAACGAGTCTCTGACCGTCAGGACGGAGGGCAGGACGGACCGTCACAGGGGTGACGGGCCGTCACAGCCACCAGAAACCTGGGGAGGACACGACGGCCTGTGTGACGGACCGTCGCACCCACGACCCGTCACGCAGCTGCACAATCCCAGGCAGTTTAGGATTTCTCCCCACGTTTTAAGGGTCGTTTTGGACTATTCTTTCCTTAATTATAAAGTTTGAGGGTTATTATTAATAAATCTAATTACTTGGGGGTTAAATTAGGTAACCTTAAGTTAATTAGTGGGTCATTATTACCATCTTTCATTCCTAATTATATAGAATTAGGGTAAAAGAAAGAGGGTTTGAATAAGAAGAAGAAAAGAAAGAGAGACAGATTGAATCGATTGGGAGAGAGAGAGAGCCGAACGAGGAAGAAGAATATCAAAGCTTGGGAAATTGCTTGTTGATTCCAATTCTTCGGTGGAGGTAGGTTATGGTTTATGTTACGATATTCGTAGTGAACTCTTAATAGTGAATATTATGTGTTGATATTATTGTAAACCCTACTATGTGCTTAAGTTGTATGCTTGCATGAATATGAATGTGAAATTGTGATGAATTAACAAAGCATGATGAAGTTATTGAATCCCAAATCTTGAAAGAACCCTAATTCGCTTGATATATTATATAATGAGAATGATGATGCCTTAGTATGAAAGAAGGCTTGATATATTATATAATGAGAATGATGATGCCTTAGTGTAAAAGAAGGCTTGATGAATTAGGGGATCGGGTGCCACGTTCCGGTACCAGGATAGAATGAATATGAGGATCGGAGTGCCACGTTCCGGTACCAGGATAGAATGAATATGAGGATCGGAGTGTCACGTTCCGACACCAGGATAGAATATGGATCGTGTGCCACGTTCCTACCAGGATAGAATGAATATGAGGATCGGAGTGTCACGTTCGACACCAGGATAGAATATGGATCGGGTGCCACGTTCGGTACCAGGATAGTATATGAGGATCGGAGTGCCACGCGTTCCGCACCAGGATAGAAATAGAGGAGCGGAGTGTCACGTACCGACACAAGAGGAAGAAAGATAATGAATCTTGAAAGATAATGAATATACTCAATCTAATGAACTTAATTTCCAAATGAGTATGGTATTGAGGCTTGAGTCCTCATGTGTGAACTCGGTTGTAATCATTGATGAACTCATGTTGTTATTGCTACATGTTGAGTATTGTAGTTGAATTGCATTATTATTGATATATACTGTTCCCTATTTTGAGTTAGCCGATGATATCTACTCAGTACGTGTGGTTGTACTGACCCCCTACTTTTATGTTTTCTTCTTTGCTAATTGTGGAATACAGCGAACGTTCCGTCATCTTCAACTCAGCAGTGATTCAAGCCAGTCTTACTACACCGGAAATTCAGGGTGAGCTAATACGTCTAGCTTGGACTGGATCTTCTTCTTCAAGTCTTGATGCCTTGAACTCCGGCATAGACTAGCTTTTATGTATTTTTAGTTCTTAGACATTCTTAGTTTAGTCATTTGATTGTAGATGTTCTTGTGATGATGACTTCCAGATTTTGGGAATATTAATAATAGTTATTGATTTTATTAATGAGTTTAAGTCTTCCGCATTACTTTATGATGATATTACATTGAAATGTTAAGGGTTAAATTGGTTGGTTCGCTCACATAGGAGGGTAGATGTGGGTGCCAGTCGCGGTCCGGATTTGGGTCGTGACAAACTTGGTATCAGAGCATTAGGTTCGTTGGTCTCATCACACAAGAACAGGTCTAGTAGAGTCTTAAGGACGGGTAGGGGCACGCCTCTCCTTTTCCTTGAGAGGCTACATGACTTTAGGAAAATGTCTCTCTTTCATTGGTTCTTTCGTGCTACTACTTGAGTCCAATTGGTATCTAGGCGATCTGGTGGTATCGACCATCTTCACTCTATTTCGCGGATGGTTAGAACTAGAGCAACGACCACGCCAACACCAAAGACCGCAGACAGGTGCGTTCGAGCCACCACCGGGCCGTGGCTCGAGGGAGAACAACGGCAAGAGGCCGTGGTAGAGGTCGTGGGAGGGCGTCCTCTAGAGGAAGAGGACGAGCACCTAGCCCATCCGATACTAGGCGGTGACTCCTCCACCGACCGAAGAGGTGATAAGAGAAGGGAGGATGGGGTGAATGAGCAAGTACAAAATGAGGAAATGCCACCTCAACCTACCCCAGAGATGATCAATCGTGTTCTCGCTTGTCTTAGCGGGTTATCCGATCACGGTCGAGCACCTCCAGGGTTTCTGCACCAACACCTCCGGTTTCAGAGGTACGACATGCGGCTACTATGGCTCCCCGCATGGATGCACCATTGGGAACGGGCACATTTCCACGTCTGACTCATCGGGCCTATTATGACAAGCGATCAACATGAACTTTTCGGAAGTTCTTGAAATTGAAACCTCCAGTCTTTAAGGGTGCGAGAATCGAGAGGATGCCTACGATTTTACGGTTGATTGTCATGAGCTACTACACAAGATGGGTATAGTAGAGAGGTTTGGTGTCGAGTTCGTGAGCTATCAGTTTCAAGGGAACGCCAAAATGTGGTGGCGTTCACATGTTGAGTGTCAACCAACAGAGGCACCACCTATGACTTGGGAATCATTCTCGAATTTGTTCATGGAAAAGTATATCCCCCGGACCTTGAGGGATAGGAAGAGGGATGAGTTCTTGAGTCTGTGGTAGTTGAAAAAGTGTATAGGTCTTGTTTGGTGAATTTTGTGGGGAGCAACACTTACGTAGATTTGGTTATCTTAGAAATGGGTGATTTTGATGTAATTCTGGGTATGACTTGGCTCTCTCCGAATTTTGCAATTTTGGATTGTAATGCTAAAACGGTGACGTTAGCCAAGCCTGGGGCAGATCCGTTAGTGTGGGAGGGCGACTACACTTCTAATCCGGTGCGTATCATATCCTTTCTTCGTGCTAAGAAAATGGTTAGTAAAGGGTGTTTAGCTTTCTTGGCACATCTTAAGGATGACACTATCCAAGTACCCTCAATTGAGTCGGTTTGGTAGTCCGTGAGTTTTTGGATGTGTTCCCATGAGATCTTCCTGGTATGCCACCGGATAGGGATATTGACTTCTGCATTGATCTTGAACCGGTTTTCGCCCATTTCTATACCCCCCTTATAGAATGGCTCCGCGAGTTAAGAGAGTTAAAGGCACAACTTCAAGAGTTATTGAACAAAGGCTTCATTAGACCAAGTGCATCGCCTTGCGGTGCTCCAGTTTTGTTTGTGAAGAAGAAGGATGGGAGTCTTCCGATGTGCATAGACTACAGACAACTAAACAAGGTAACCATAAAGAACAAGTATCCTCTTCCTCGCATTGATGACTTGTTCGATCAGTTACAAGGTGCTTGTGTCTTCTCTAAGATTGATTTGAGATCCGGTTATCATCAGTTGAAAATACGAGCAACGGATGTGCCAAAGACCGCTTTTCGAACGAGGTATGGGCATTACGAATTTGTGGTGATGTCTTTTGGTCTTACGAATGCCCCTGCTGCGTTCATGAGCTTGATGAACGGGATTTTTAAGCCATATTTGGACCTCTTCGTGATCGTATTTATTGATGATATATTGGTATACTCGAAGAGCAAGAAGGAACATGAGGAACATTTGAGAATAGTATTGGAAATGTTGAGGGAGAAAAAGCTTTACGCCAAATTCTCTAAGTGTGAGTTTTGGCTAGATGCGGTGTCCTTCTTGGGGCACGTAGTTTCTAAGGATGGAGTGATGGTAGATCCATCTAAGATTGAGACAGTGAAGAATTGGGTGAGACCCACTAATGTGTCAGAAATAAGAAGTTTTGTTGGGTTAGCTAGCTACTACCGCAGATTTGTCAAGGGATTCTCTTCTATTGCTTCCCAATTGACTGAACTTGACTAAGCCAATGTTCCATTTGTATGGTCGGATGAATGTGAGGAAAGCTTTGAAGCTTAAGACTTTGTTAACTACCGCACCAATTCTTACCTTGCCAATAGAGGGTAAAGACTTCATTGTTTCTTGTGATGCATCCTATTCTGGGTTGGAGTGCGGTGTTAATGCAAGAGAAAAATGTGATTGCTTATGCTTGAGGCAATTAAAGGTGCATGAACGTAACTATCCGACCCATGATTTGGAGTTGGCAGCGGTAGTATTTGCACTAAAACAATGGAGACACTATTTGTATGGGGTTAAGTGTGAAGTCTACACGGATCATCGTAGCCTTGATGCGTCTTTACTCGTAAAGATTTGAACTTGAGACAAAGGAGATGGATGGAACTACTAAAGGACTACGATATCACTATCTTGTATCATCCGGAAGGCGAATGTTGTAGCGGATGCTTTGAGTAGAAAGGCGGGAAGCATGGGAAGTCTAGCTCATTTGCAAGCTTCTAGGCGCCCATTGGCTGAGAAGTGCAGATTTTGGCTAACGATTTGATGAGGTTAGAAGTAAAGGAGAAGGGAGGATTGTTAGCTAGTGTGGAGTCGAGATCTTCTTTTCTTGACAAGATTAAGGAAAACAGTTTGATGATGAGAAACTAAAGCGAATCCGAGACAAAGTGTTGCAAGGAGAGGCTAAGGAAGCACAAATCGATGAGGAAGGTGTTTTGAGAATCAAGGGAAGGGTATGTGTACCCGAGTTGATGATTTGATCAACACTATTCGACAGAGGCTCATAGTTCAAAGTATTCTATACATCCGGTGCGACCAAGATGTACCGTGACCTAAAGCAACACTTTTGGTGGAGTAGAATGAAGCGTGATATTGTTGACTTTATTGCCAAGTGTCCAAACGTCAACAAGTAAAGTATGAACACCAAAGGCCGGAGGAACACTTCAGAGAATGCCCATTCCTGAATGGAAGTGGGAGAGTTGCAATGGACTTTGTGGTTGGTCTTCCAAAGACATTGGGTAAGTATGACTCCATTTGGGTGGTTGTCGATAGGTTAACTAAGTCTGCTCATTTCATTCCGGTAAAGGTGACTTACAATGCAGAGAAGTTAGCCAAGATCTATATCTCAGAAATCGTTCGATTGCATGGGGTTCCACTATCCATCATATCGGATAGAGTGCATGATTTACTTCTAAGTTTTGGAAAACATTGCATGCGGAATTGGGTACTAGGTTGGACCTTAGTATCTGCGTTCCATCCTCGGACCGATGGTCGGTCACGAGCGAACGATTCAAGTCTTGGAGGATATGCTTCGTGCATGTGTGATAGAGTTTGGTGGCCATTGGGATAGCTTCTTACCCTTAGCGGAGTTTTCATACAATAATAGCTATCACTCAAGCATTGACATGGCTCCATTTGAAGCATTGTATGGGAGGAGATGTAGGTCCCCCATTGGTTGGTTTGATGCCTTTGAGGTTAGACCTTGGGGTACCGATCTTTTGAGGGATTCTATGGAGAAGGTGAAAGCTATTCAAGAAAAGCTTCTAGCGGCGCAAAGTAGACAAAAGGAGTATGCAGACCGAAAGGTTAGAGACTTGGAGTTCATGGAGGGTGAACAAGTCTTGTTGAAGGTTTCACCTATGAAAGGGGTGATGCGGTTTGGCAAAAGAGGTAAGTTAAGTCCAAGGTATATTGGACCATTTGAAGTGCTTAAGCGAATAGGGAGGTGGCTTATGAGTTAGCCTTGCCCCGGCTGTCCGGAGTACATCCGGTATTCCATGTGTCCATGTTGAAAGATACCATGGAGATGGAAACTACATCATCCGTTGGGATTCAGTTTTACTCGATGAGAACTTGTCATATGAGGAGGAGCCTGTTGCTATATTAGATAGGGAGGTTCGCAAGTTGAGGTCGAGAGAAATTGCATCCATCAAAGTCCAATGGAAGAATCGACCGGTTGAAGAGGCTACTTGGGAGAAGGAGGCGGATATGCAAGAGAAATACCCACATCTGCTTACTGATTCGTACTCCTCTTCGCCACCGTTTTCTTCTCTTGATCGTTCGGGGACGAACGATGGGTAAATTGGTATCTATTGTAACGACCTGTTTAGTCGTTTTAGAGCGCAGAACAAATTCTGGAAAAACTGGCTGAAACCACGGACCCAACGACGGACCGTCGCAGCTCGACGGACCGTCGTGGGTGTTCCGTCCCATGACACTTAGAATTTTTAATTTGGGTACTGAAAATCGACTCTCCGAACTTCAGAACTAAATGGCGTAACGGGATCATGACACCCACGACGACCCGTCGTGAGTACCCGTTGCAAAACACTTCAACTTTTGAGAATTTGGTACAAGAAACGAGTCTCTGACCGTCATGACGGAGGGGCCAGGACGGACCGTCACAGGGGTGACGGGCCGTCACAGCCACCAGAAACCTGGGGAGGACACGGCGGCCTGTGTGACGGACCGTCGCACCCACGACGGCCCATCACAGGCTGCACAATCCCAGGCAGTTTAGGATTTCTCCCCACGTTTTAAGGGTCGTTTTGGACTATTCTTTCCTTAATTATAAAGTTTGAGGATTATTATTAATAAATCTAATTACTTGGGGTTAAATTAGGTAGCCTTAAGTTAATTAGTGGGTCATTATTACCATCTTTCATTCCTAATTATATAGAATTAGGGTAAAAGAAAGAGGGTTTGAATAAGAAAAAGAAAAGAATGTAAAGAGAGACAGATTGAATCGATTGGGAGAGAGAGAGTCGAGCGAGGAAGAAGAATATCAAAGCTTGGGAAATTGCTTGTTGATTCCAATTCTTGATTGGAGGTAGGTTATGGTTTATGTTACGATATTCGTAGTGAACTCTTAATAGTGAATATTATGTGTTGATATTATTGTAAACCCTACTATGTGCTTAAGTTGTATGCTTGCATGAATATGAATGTGAAATTGTGATGAATTAACAAAGCATGATGAAGTTATTGAATCCCAAATCTTGAAAGAACCCTAATTAAACATATATTATATAATGAAAATGATGATGCCTTAGTATGAAAGAAGGCTTGATATATTATATAATGAGAATGATGATGCCTTAGTGTAAAAGAAAGCTTGATGAATTAGGAGATCGGGTGCCACGTTCCGGTACCAGGATAGAATGAATATGAGGATCGGGTGCCACGTTCCGGTACCAGGATAGAATGAATATGGGGATCGGAGTGTCACGTTCGACACCAGGATAGAATATGGATCGGGTGCCACGTTCGGTACCAGGATAGAATGAATATGAGGATCGGAGTGTCACGTTCCGACACCAGGATAGAATATGGATCGGGTGCCACGTTCCGGTACCAGGATAGTATATGAGGATCGGAGTGCCACGTTCCGGCACCAGGATAGAAATAGAGGAGCGGAGTGTCACGTACCGACACAAGAGGAAGAAAGATAATGAATCTTGAAAGATAATGAATATACTCAATCTAATGAACTTAATTTCCAAATGAGTATGGTATTGAGGCTTGAGTCCTCATGTGTGAACTCGGTTGTAATCATTGATGAACTCATGTTGTTATTGCTACATGTTGAGTATTGTAGTTGAATTGCATTATTATTGATATATACTGTTCCCTATTTTGAGTTAGCCGATGATATCTACTCAGTACTTGTGGTTGTACTGACCCCCTACTTTTATGTTTTCTTCTTTGCTAATTGTGGAATACAGCGAACGTTCCGTCATCTTCAACTCAGCAGTGATTCAAGCCAGTCTTACTACACCGGAAATTGGGGTGAGCTAATACGTCTAGCTTGGACTGGATCTTCTTCTTCAAGTCTTGATGCCTTGAACTCCGGCATGGACTAGCTTTTATGTATTTTTAGTTCTTAGACATTCTTAGTTTAGTCATTTGATTGTAGATGTTCTTGTGATGATGACTTCCAGATTTTGGGAATATTAATAATAGTTATTGATTTTATTAATGAGTTTAAGTCTTCCGCATTACTTTATGATGATATTACATTGAAATGTTAAGGGTTAAATTGGTTGGTTCGCTCACATAGGAGGGTAGATGTGGGTGCCAGTCGCGGTCCGGATTTGGGTCGTGACAATATAAGCTTCTATAGATTTCTTTATTCTTATTAGTCTTTTCTTATCTTCTATATGTTGATATCTTATATGATTATGAAATCTTACACTCCAAAAACAGGGCATACACTTCATAAAGTATGTTTTAGTGGGATATTTCTAGTTTTAAGGTGTATTATTAATTTCTTTTCTAATATTATAGCTAAGAAAAATATATTGTCTAATCTATTAGTTAATTCTTTTTTAGAGCTTATAGAAATAGTTGTTTTTAAATTTCTTAATAGTCTATCTGATTCTAAATATAAACTTAACAAATTTCTTTTAACTCTTTTATATTCTCTAGTATTTTTAAGTGGTCTTCTCATATATTATCCTCTTTGGATTATAGTAATATGGACTATTTTTAGTACCTTTATTCTTTCTGTTACTTCTTTTATTTCTAAATTTATTTGTACTAATTCTTCACTAGTCTGTTTAAGGGCTTGTTTAAGAGTTGTTCTAAGTTCTTTAAGTATTTTTCCTAATTTTTATATGTATAACTTAAGGATAGTCTTGATCCTAATTTATATAAATGATTTTCTAAAACTTTCTTATAATTTTTGTATCTTTTAAAAGTTGTCTATTATAAAAGCAGATTTCTATTTATAGCGAGATGTTTTTCTAGAAAAATAATCTTTTCTCATATAAGGTCTTTTAGATCTAAGGCTCACGATACCAAAATAAGGCGATATTTCAATAATAAGGATTTTTCCAATAAAAAGAGTGATTTAAAAAATATTTGTGGTTTTTCTTAATGTTGTGTAGTCCTACTCAAGACTCCTTCACTCTATTGCTCTGTTATGTAGTTATCATTTTAGTTTCTAGTTTAACTTCCCTTTTTTTTTTTTTTTTTTTTTTTTTTTTTTTTTTTTATGGACTCTGTCCATTCACAAATCTATTATTACTGTTCATCTCTTCCTCTTAGCCTTTGTTCTTAAAAATAATCTTCTTTAACCACACCCCGGATTTGGTTATTCACAGTTCTTTTCTTTAGAACAATTAACCTGACAATTTCCTAGGAATTTACAGGTTAATCCATCGATATTTTTAAGAAGCCAAGAGACTAACCATATACTAAGTAATATAGATTCATGATATTTATGAACTTAGAAGAAAATAATTACACATGATTTACATTAAACACACATAATTTACATATATGGGAAGTTTACTAAAAACTTAAATATGAAAACTTACATAGCTAGAACGGAGTGAAGTTTCCCTTTCGGGAAACCCGGAGAACTTCCAAAATAACTTTGAAAAAACGTGAAAATAAAGCCTAAGAACTTAAAATTCTTTATATATATTTTTTTTTTTTTTTTTTTTTTTTTATAAAAAGGAGGGTTTTTGGGAGGATTTGAGAATTTGCGGATTGCAGATATTTTGTTCTTCTTTTCTTTTCGCTCTCACTTTCTCTTATCTTCTTCTTCTGATAGTGTCTGATATTTATAGGCGTCTTCGGACTTCAAATTCCGGATTTCAAATGGAGAAAGGAATCTTATCTCTTCAAAGGGT
>JAPXVU010000133.1:0-13139 GCA_027789145.1 Solanum arcanum
CCTTGACGGACGCCCACGAACAAATTTGGCATTTTTGACGCCGAATCCCGATCACCCAAAAATGGTGTGTAATAGCACACGAAAATCCAAGAAATGAGGCGATGCTCGCTTCGGCTCGCTTTGACCTTCCAAATGGGTCGGAAAATCCGTGATGGCCAAATCAGATGCATAGACAACGCCTTGACGGACGCCCACGAACAAATTTGGCATTTTGACGCCGAATCCCGATCACCCAAAAATGGTGTAATAGCACACGAAAATCCAAGAAATGAGGCGATGCTCGCTTCGGCTCGCTGACCTTCCAAATGGGTCGGAAAATCCGTGATGGCCAACCGTGATGCATAGACAACGCCTTGACGGACGCCCACGAACAAATTTGGCATTTTTGACGCCGAATCCCGATCACCCAAAAAATGGTGTGTAATAGCACACTAAAATCCAAGAAATGAGGCGATGCTCGCTTCAGGCTCGCTTGACCTTCCAAATGGGTCGGAAAATCCGTGATGGCCAAATCAGATGCATAGACAACGCCTTGACGGACGCCCACGAACAAATTTGGCATTTTTGACGCCGGAATCCCGATCACCCAAAAATGGTGTGTAATAGCACACTTAAAATCCAAGAAATGAGGCGATGCTGCTTTCGCTGGGCTCGCTTTGACCTTCCAAATGGGTCGGAAAATCCGTGATGGCCAACCGTGATGCATAGACAACGCCTTGACGGACGCCCACGAACAATTTTGGCATTTTTGACGCCGAATCCCGATCACCCAAAAAATGGTGTGTAATAGCACACGAAAATCCAAGAATGAGGCGATGCTCGCTTCGGGCTCGCTTGACCTTCCAAATGGGTCGGAAAATCCGTGATGGCCAACCGTGATGCATAGACAACGCCTTGACGGACGCCCACGAACAAATTTGGCATTTTGACGCCGGAATCCCGATCACCCAAAAAATGGTGTGTAATAGCACACGAAAATCCAAGAATGAGGCGATGCTCGCCGGCTCGCTTTGACCTTCCAAATGGGTCGGAAAATCCGTGATGGCCAACCGATGCATAGACAACGCCTTGACGGACGCCCACGAACAAATTTGGCATTTTGACGCCGGAATCCCGATCACCCAAAAATGGTGTGTAATAGCACACTAAAATCCAAGAAATGAGGCGATGCTCGCTTTGGCTCGCTTGACCTTCCAAATGGGTCGGAAAATCCGTGATGGCCAATCAGATGCATAGACAACGCCTTGACGGACGTCCACGAACAAATTTGGCATTTTTGACGCCGAATCCCGATCACCCAAAAATGGTGTGTAATAGCACACGGAAATCCAAGAAATGAGGCGATGCTCGCTCGGCTCGCTTGACCTTCCAAATGGGTCGGAAAATCCGTGATGGCCAACCGCATGCATAGACAACGCCTTGACGGACGCCCACGAACAAATTTGGCATTTTGACGCCGAATCCCGATCACCCAAAATGGTGTGTAATAGCACACCAAAATCCAAGAAATGAGGCGATGCTCGCTTCGGGCTCGCTGACCTTCCAAATGGGTCGGAAAATCCGTGATGGCCAACCGTATGCATAGACAACGCCTTGACGGACGCCCACGAACAAATTTTGCATTTTTGACCTCGGAATCCCGATCACCCAAAAAACGGTGTGTAATAGCACACGAAAATCCAAGAAATGAGGCGGAGGCTCGCTTCGGGGCACGCTTGACCCTCCAAATGCGACGGAAAATCCGTGATGGCCAATCAGATGCATAGACAACGCCTTGACGGACGCCCACGAACAAATTTGGCATTTTTGACGCTGAATCCCGATCACCCAAAAAATGGTGTGTAATAGCACACGAAAATCCAAGAAATGAGGCGATGCTCGCCGGCTCGTTTGACCTTCCAAATGGGTCGGAAGATCCGTGATGGCCAACCGTATGCATAGACAACGTCTTGACGGACGTCCACGAACAAATTTTGCATTTTTGACGTCGGAATCCCGATCACCCAAAAAATGGTGTGTAATAGCACACGAAAATCCAAGAAATGAGGCGTATGCTCGCTTCGCTCGCTTGACCTTCCAAATGGGTCGAAAATCCGTGATGGCCAACCGTATGCATAGACAACGCCTTGACGGACGCCCACGAACAAATTTGGCATTTTTGACGCCTAATCCCGATCACCCAAAAAATGGTGTGTAATAGCACACGAAAATCCAAGAAATGAGGCGATGCTCGCCGGCTCGCTTGACCTTCCAAATGGGTCGGAAAATCCGTGATGGCCAACCGTATGCATAGACAACGCCTTGACGGACGCCCACGAACAAATTTGGCATTTTGACGCCGGATCCCGATCACCCAAAAAATGGTGTGTAATAGCACACTAAAAATCCAAGAATGAGGGGCGATGCTCGCTTCGGGGCTCGCTTTGACCTTCCAAATGGGTCGGAAAAATCCGTGATGGCCAAATCCGTATGCATAGACAACGCCTTGACGGACGCCCACGAACAAATTTGGCATTTTTGACGCCGGAATCCCGATCACCCAAAAAAATGGTGTGTAATAGCACACGAAAATCCAAGAAATGAGGGCGATGCTCGCTTCGGCTCGCTTGACCTTCCAAATGGGTCTGGAAAATCCGTGATGGCCAACCGGGATGCATAGACAACGCTCTCGACGGACGCCCACGAACAAATTTGGCATTTTTGACGCCGGAATCCCGATCACCCAAAAAATGGTGTGTAATAGCAACACGCAAAATCCAAGAAACGAGGCGATGCTCGCTTCGGGCTCGCTTTGACCTTCCAAATGGGTCGGAAAATCCGTGATGGCCAACCGTGATGCATAGACAACGCCTTGACTGACGCCCACGAACAAATTTGGCATTTTTGACGCCGAATCCCGATCACCCAAAAAATGGTGTGTAATAGCAACACGGAAATCCAAGAAATGAGGCGATGCTCGCCGGCTCGCTTGACCTTCCAAATGGGTCGGAAAATCCGTGATGGCCAACCGTGATGCATAGACAACGCCTTGACGGACGCCCACGAACAAATTTGGCATTTTTGACGCCGGAATCCCGATCACCCAAAAAATGGTGTGTAATAGCACACGAAAATCCAAGAAATGAGGCGATGCTCGCCGGCTCGCTTTGACCTTCCAAATGGGTCGGAAAATCCGTGGATGGCCAACCGTGATGCATAGACAACGCCTTGACGGATCGCCCACGAACAAATTTGGCATTTTTGACGCCGGAATCCCGATCACCCAAAAAATGGTGTGTAATAGGCACACGAAAATCCAAGAAATGAGGCGATGCTCGCCGGCTCGCTTGACCTTCCAAATGGGTCGGAAAATCCGTGATGGCCAACCAGATGCATAGACAACGCCTTGACGGACGCTCCACGAACAAATTTGGCATTTTTGACGCCGGAATCCCGATCACCCAAAAATGGTGTAATAGCACACTAAAATCCAAGAAATGAGGGCGATGCTCGCTTCGCTCGCTTGACCTTCCAAATGGGTCGGAAAATCCGTGATGGCCAACCGATATGCATAGACAACGCCTTGACGGACGCCCACGAACAAATTTGGCATTTTTGACGCCGGAATCCCGATCACCCAAAATGGTGTGTAATAGCACACTAAAATCCAAGAAATGAGGCGATGCTCGCTTCGGCTCGCTTTGACCTTCCAAATGGGTCTGAAAATCCGTGGATGGCCAATCGTATGCATAGACAACGTCTTGACGGACGCCCACTTAACAAATTTGGCATTTTTGACGCCGAATCCCGATCACCCAAAAAATGGTGTGTAATAGCACACTAAAATCCAAGAAATGAGGCGATGTCAGCCGCAAGCTCGCTTGACCTTCCAAATGGGTCGAAAATCCAGATGGCCAACCATGCACAGACAACGCCTTGACGGACGCCCACGGAACAAATTTGGCATTTTTGACGCCTAAATCCCGATCACCCAAAAATGGTGTGTAATAGCACACGAAAATCCAAGAAATGAGGCGCATGCTCGCCTCGGCTCGCTTGACCTTCCAAATGGGTCGGAAAATCCGCGATGGGCCAACCAGTATGCATAGAGCCAACGCCTTGACGGACGCCCACGAACAAATTTTGGCATTTTGACGCCGAACTCTCGATCACCCAAAAATGGTGTACAGCAATAGCACACTAAAAATCCAAGAAATGAGGCGATGTCGCTTCGGCTCGCTTGACCTTCCAATGGGTCGGAAACTCACGTGATGGCCAACCGCGATGCATAGACAACGCCTTGACGGACGCCCACGAACAAATTTGGCAGTATTTGACGCTTCTAAATCCGATCACCCAAAAATGGTGTGTACAGCACATCTAAAATCCAAGAAAATGAGGCGTGATGTCTCGTTTCGGCTCGCTTGACCTTCCAAATGGGTCGAAAACTGATGGCCAATCAGATGCACAGACAACGCCTGATCGGACGCCCACGAATAACTGGCATTTTTGACGCTCGAATCCCGATCACCCAAAAATGGTGTGTAATAGCACACTAAAATCCAAGAAATGCAGGCGCGCATGCCGCTTCGCTCGCTTGACCTTCCAAATGGGTCGGAAACCCGATGGCCAACCGCATTGATGCATAGACAACGCCTTGACGGACGCCCACGATTACAAATTTTGCATTTTTGACGCCGGAATCCTGATCACCCAAAAACAAAAATGCTGTGTAAGAAGACACCTAAAACTCCAAGAAATGAGGCGATGTCGCTTCGGTCTCGCTTTGACTTTCCAAATGGGTCGGAAAATCTGCGATGGCCAATCGCATGCATAGACAACGCTCTTGACGACGTCCACGAACAAATTTGGCATCTTTGACGTCGGAACTCGGGATCACCCAAAAAATGGTGTGTAATAGCACACGAAAATCCAAGAAACGCAGGCTTATGCTCGCTGTCGGCTGGCCGCTTGACCTTCCAAATGGGTCAAAAATCCGCGATGGCCAACCGTGATGCATAGACAACGCCTTGACGACGCCCACGAACAAATTCTGGCATTTTTGACGTGCCGAATCCCGATCACCCAAAAATCGGTGTGTAACAGCAATACCAAAATCCAAGAAATGAGGCGATGCTCGCTTCGGCCTCGCTTGACCTTCCAAATGGGTCGGAAAATCTTCAAGTGATGGCCAACCCGCAGCATACAGACAACGCCTTGACGGACGCCCACGAATAAATTTCTGGCATTTTGGACGCCGGGAATCCCGCATCACCCAAAAAATGGTGATCTGGATTCCGACGCCAAAAATGCCAAGATTTGTTCGTAGGACGCTCCGCCAAGACGCTTGTCTATGCACACGTTGGCTATCACGGATTTTTCCGACCCATTTGGAAGGTCAAACGAGCCCCTGGCTTGCAGCATACGCCCCATTTCTGGATTTTTGTGTGCTATTACACACCATTTTTTGGGTGATCGGGATTCCGACGCCAAAATGCCAAATTTGTTCGCGACGTCCGCCAAGACGTTGTCTATGCATACGTTGGCCATCACGGATTTTCCGACCCATTTGGAAGGTCAAACGAGCCCTGGCGAGCATACGCCTCATTTCTTGGATTTTCGTGGTGCTATTACACACCATTTTTTGGGTGATCGATTCCAACGCCAAAATGCCAAATTTGTTCGTGGACGTCCGCCAAGACGCTGTCTATGCATACGGTTGGCCATCACTGGATTTTCCGACCATTTGGAAGGTCAAACGAGCCCCCGGCGAGCATACGCCCATTTCTTGATTTTCGTGCTATTACACACCATTTTTTGGGTGATCGGATTCCGACGCCAAAAATGCCAAATTTGTTCGTGGACGTCCGCCAAGACGCTGTCTATGCATACGTTGGCCATCACGGATTTTCCGACCCATTTGAAGGTCAAACGAGCCCGGCGAGCATACGCCATTTCTTGGATTTTTGTGTGCTATTACACACCATTTTTTGGGTGATCGATTCCGACGCCAAAAATGCCAAATTTGTTCGTGGATCGCCCACAAGACGCTGTCTATGCATACGGTTGGCCATCACGGATTTTCCGACCCATTTGAAAGGTCAAACGAGCCCTGGCGAGCATACGCCTATTTCTTGGATTTTCGTGGTGCTATTACACACCATTTTTTGGTGATCGATTCACGCCAAAAATGCAAAATTTGTTCGTGGACGTCTGTCAAGACGTTGTCTATGCATACGGTTGGCTATCACGGCTTTTTTGACCCATTTGGATGGTCAAACGAGCCTGGCAAGCGGCATACGCCATTTCGACGATTTTCGTGGTGCTATTGCACACCATTTTTTGGGTGATCGGATTCCGGCGTCAAAATGCCAAATTTGTTCGTGGACGTCCGCCAAGACGCTGTCTATGCATACGGTTGGCCATCACGGATTTTCCGACTCATTTGAAGGTCAACGAGTCCCTCAAGCGAAAGCATACGCCACTTCTTGATTTTCGTGGTGCTATTACACACCATTTTTTGGGTGATCGGATTCCGACGCCAAAATGCCAAATTTGTTCCTGGACGTCCGCCAAGACGCTTATGCATACGGTTGGCTATCACGGCTTTTTGACCCATTTGGAAGGTCAAACGAGCCCTGGCGAGCATACGCCTCATTTCGACGATTTTTGTGTGCTATTGCACACCATTTTTTGGGTGATCGGGATTCCGACGTCAAAAATGCCAAATTTGTTCGTGGATGTCCGTTTAGACGTTGTCTATGCATACGGTTGGCCATCACGGATTTTCCGACCCATTTGGAAGGTCAAACGAGCCCCGAAGCGAGCATACGCCTCATTTCTTGGATTTTCGTGTGCTATTACACACCATTTTTTGGGTGATCGGGATTCCGACGTCAAAAATGTGAAATTTGTTCGTGGACGTCCGTCAAGACGTTTTCTATGCATACGGTTGGCCATTACGGATTTTCCGACCCATTTGGAAGGTCAAACGAGCCCCAAAGCGAGCATACGCCTCATTTCTTGGATTTTCGTGTGCTATTACACACCATTTTTTGGGTGATCGGGATTCCGACGTCAAAAATGCCAAATTTATTCGTGGATGTCCGTCAAGACATTGTCTATGCATACGGTTGGCCATCACGGCTTTTTCGACCCATTTGGAAGGTCAAACGAGCCCCGAAGCGAGCATACGCCTCATTTCGACGATTTTCGTGTGCTATTGCACACCATTTTTTGGGTGATCGGGATTCCGACGTCAAAAATGCCAAATTTGTTCGTGGACGTCCGTCAAGACATTGTCTATGCATACGGTTGGCCATCACGGATTTTCCGACCCATTTGGAAGGTCAAACGAGCCCCGAAGCGAGCATATGCCTCATTTCTTGGATTTTCGTGTTCTATTACACACCATATTTTGGGTGATCGGGATTCCGACGTCAAAAATGCCAAATTTGTTCGTGGACGTCCGTCAAGACGTTGTCTATGCATACGGTTGGCCATCACGGCTTTTTCGACCCATTTGGAAGGTCAAACGAGCCCTGGCGAGCATACGCCATTTCGACGATTTTCGTGTGCTATTGCACACCATTTTTTGGGTGATCGATTCCGACGCCAAAATGCCAAATTTGTTCGTGGATCGTCCGTCAAGACGTTGTCTATGCATACGGTTGGCCATCACGGATTTTCCAACCTATTTGGAAGGTCAAACGAGCCCCGAAGCGAACATACGCCTCATTTCTTGGATTTTCGTGTGCTATTACACACCATTTTTTGGGTGATCGGTATTTCGACGTCAAAAATGCCAAATTTGTCCGTGGACGTCCGTCAAGACGTTGTCTATGCATACGGTTGGCCATCACGGATTTTCCAACCCATTTGGAAGGTTAAACGAGCCCCGAAGCGAGCATACGCCTCATTTCTTGGATTTTTGTGTGCTATTACACACCATTTTTTGGGTGATCAGGATTCCGACGTCAAAAATGCCATATTTGTTTGTGGACGTCCGTCAAGACGTTGTATATGCATGCGGTTGGCCATCACGGCTTTTTCGACCCATTTGGAAGGTCAAACGAGCCCCGAAGCAAGCATACGCCTCATTTCGACGATTTTCGTGTGCTATTGCACACCATTTTTTGGGTGATCGGGATTCCGACGTCAAAAATGCCAAATTTGTTCGTGGACGTCCGTCAAGACGTTGTCTATGCATATGGTTGGCCATCACGGATTTTCTGACCCATTTGGAAGGTCAAACGAGCCCCGAAGCGAGCATACGCCTCATTTCTTGGATTTTCGTGTGCTATTACACACCATTTTTTGGGTGATCGTGATTCCGACGTCAAAAATGTCAAATTTGTTCGTGGACGTCTGTCAAGACGTTTTCTATGCATACGGTTGGCCATCACGGCTTTTCGACCCATTTGGAAGGTCAAACGAGCCCCGAAGCGAGCATACGCCTCATTTCGACGATTTTCGTGTGCTATTGTACACCATTTTTTGGGTGATCAGGATTTCGACATCAAAAATGCCAAATTTGTTCGTGGACGTCCGTCAAGACGTTTTCTATGCATACGGTTGGCCATCAAGGATTTTTCGACCCATTTGGAAGGTCAAACGAGCCCCGAAGCGAGCATACGCCTTATTTCTTGGATTTTCGTGTGCTATTACACACCATTTTTTGAGTGATCGGGATTCCGACGTCAAAAATGCCAAATTTGTTCATGGACGTCCGTCAAGACGTTGTCTATGCATACGGTTGGCCATCAAGGATTTTCCGTCCCATTTGGAAGGTCAAACGAGCCTCGAAGCGAGCATACGCCTCATTTCTTGGATTTTCGTGTGCTATTACACACCATTTTTTGGGTGATCGGGATTCCGACGTCAAAAATACAAAATTTGTTCGTGGACGTCCGTCAAGACGTTGTCTATGCATACGGTTGGCCATCACGGCTTTTTCGACCCATTTTGAAGGTCAAACGAGCCCCGAAGCGAGCATACGCCTCCTTTCCACGAGCTTCGGGTGCTATTGCACACCATTTTTTGGGTGATCGGGATTCCGACGCCAAAATGCCAAATTTGTTCGTGGACATCCGTCAAGACGTTGTCTATGCATACGGTTGGTCATCACGGATTTTCCGACCCATTTGGAAGGTCAAACGAGCCCGGCGAGCATACGCCTCATTTCTTGGATTTTCGTGTGCTATTACACACCATTTTTTGGGTGATCGAGATTCCGACGTCAAAAATGCCAAATTTGTTTGTGGACATCCGTCAAGACGTTGTCTATGCATACGGTTGGCCATCACGGATTTTTCGACCCGTTTGGAAGGTCAAACGAGCCCCGAAGCGAGCATACGCCTCATTTCTTGGATTTTCGTGTGCTATTACACACCATTTTTTGGGTGATCGGGATTCCGACGTCAAAAATGCCAAATTTGTTCGTGGACGTTGTCTATGCATACGGTTGGCCATCACGGATTTTCCGACCCATTTGGAAGGTCAAACGAGCCCCGAAGCGAGCATACGCCTCATTTCTTGGATTTTCGTGTGCTATTACACACCATTTTTTGGGTGATCAGGATTCACGCCAAAATGCCAAATTTGTTTGTGGTTTTCCGTCAAGATGTTGTCTATGCATACGGTTGGCCATCACGGATTTTCCAACCTATTTGGAAGGTCAAACGAGCCCCGAAGCGAGCATACGCCTCATTTCTTGGATTTTCGTGTGCTATTACACACCATTTTTGGGTGATCGGGATTTCAACGTCAAAAATGCCAAATTTGTTCGTGGACGTCCGTCAAGACGTTGTCTATGCATACGGTTGGCCATCACGGCTTTTTCGACCTATATGGAAGGTCAAACGAGCCCCGAAGCGAGCATACGCCTCATTTCGACGATTTTCGTGTGCTATTGCACACCATTTTTTGGGTGATCGGGATTCCGAAGTCAAAAATGCCAAATTTATTCGTGGACGTCCGTCAAGACGTTGTCTATGCATACGGTTGGCCATCACAGATTTTTCGACCCATTTGGAAGGTCAAACGAGCCCCGAAGCGAGCATACGCCTCATTTCTTGGATTTTCGTGTGCTATTACACACCATTTTTTGGGTGATTGGGATTCCGACGTCAAAAATGCCAAATTTGTTCGTGGACGTCCGTCAAGACGTTGTCTATGCATATGGTTGGCCATCACGGCTTTTTCGACCCATTTGGAAGGCCAAATGAGCCCCGAAGCGAGCATACGCCTCATTTCGACGATTTTCGTGTGCTATTGCACACCATTTTTTGGGTGATCGGGATTCCAACGTCAAAAATGCCAAATTTGTTTGTGGACGTTCGTCAAGACGTTATCTATGCATACGGTTGGCCATCAAGGATTTTCCGTCCCATTTGGAAGGTCAAACGAGCCTCGAAGCGAGCATACGCCTCATTTCTTGGATTTTCGTGTGCTATTACACACCATTTTTTGGGTGATCGGGATTCCGACGTCAAAAATGCCAAATTTGTTCGTGGACGTCCGTTAAGACGTTGTCTATGCATACGGTTGGCCATCACGGCTTTTTCGACCCATTTTGAAGGTCAAACGAGCCCCGAAGCGAGCATACGCCTCATTTCGACGATTTTCGTGTGCTATTACACACCATTTTTTGGGTGATCGGGATTCCGACGTCAAAAATGCCAAATTTGTTCGTGGACATCCGTCAAGACGTTGTCTATGCATATGGTTGGCCATCACGGATTTTCCGACCCATTTGGAAGGTCAAACGAGCCCCGAAGCGAGCATACGCCTCATTTCTTGGATTTTCGTGTGCTATTACACACCATTTTTTGGGTGATCGAGATTCCGACGTCAAAAATGCCAAATTTGTTTGTGGACATCCGTCAAGACGTTGTCTATGCATACGGTTGGCCATCACGGATTTTTCGACCCGTTTGGAAGGTTAAACGAGCCCCGAAGCGAGCATACGCCTCATTTCTTGGATTTTCGTGTGCTATTGCACACCACTTTTTGGGTGATCGGGATTCCGACGTCAAAAATGCCAAATTTGGTCGTGGACGTTGTCTATGCATACGGTTGGCCATAACGGATTTTCCGACCCATTTGGAAGGTCAAACGAGCCGCGAAGCGAGCATACGCCTCATTTCTTGGATTTTCGTGTGCTATTACACACCATTTTTTGGGTGATCGGGATTCCGACGTCAAAAATGCCAAATTTGTTCGTGGATGTCCGTCAAGATGTTGTCTATGCATACGGTTGGCCATCACGGATTTTCCGACCCATTTGGAAGGTCAAACGAGCCCCAAAGCGAGCATACGCCTCATTTCTTGGATTTTCGTGTGCTATTACACACCATTTTTGGGTGATCGGGATTTCGACGTCAAAAATGCCAAATTTGTTCGTGGACGTCCGTCAAGACGTTGTCTATGCATACGGTTGGCCATCACGGCTTTTTCGACCCATTTGGAAGGTCAAACGAGCCCCGAAGCGAGCATACGCCTCATTTCGATGATTTTCGTGTGCTATTGCACACCATTTTTTGGGTGATCGGGATTCCGAAGTCAAAAATGCCAAATTTATTCGTGGACGTCCGTCAAGACGTTGTCTATGCATACGGTTGGCCATCACAGCATTTTTCGACCCTTTTGGAAGGCCAAACGAGCCCCGGAGCGAGCATACGCCTCATTTCTTGGATTTTCGTGTGCTATTACACACCATTTTTTGGGTGATTGGGATTCCGACGTCAAAAATGCCAAATTTGTTCGTGGACGTCCGTCAAGACGTTGTCTATGCATATGGTTGGCCATCACGGCTTTTTCGACCCATTTGGAAGGCCAAATGAGCCCCGAAGCGAGCATACGCCTCATTTCGACGATTTTCGTGTGCTATTGCACACCATTTTTTGGGTGATCGGGATTCCAACGTCAAAAATGCCAAATTTGTTCGTGGACGTTCGTCAAGACGTTGTCTATGCATACGGTTGGCCATCACAGATTTTCCGACCCGTTTGGAAGGTCAAACGAGCCCCGAAGTGAGCATACGCCTTATTTCTTGGATTTTCGTGTGCTATTACACACCATTTTTTGGGGATCGGGATTCCGATGTCAAAAATGCCAAATTTGTTTGTGGACGTCCATCAAGACGTTGTCTATGCATACGGTTGGCCATCACGGCTTTTTCGACCCATTTGGAAGGTCAAACGAGCCCCGAAGCGAGCATACGCCTCATTTCGATGATTTTCGTGTGCTATTGCACACCATTTTTTGGGTGATCGGGATTCCGACGTCAAAAATGCCAAATTTGTTTATGGACGTCCGTCAAGACGTTTTCTATGCATACGGTTGGCCATCATGGATTTTCCGACCCATTTGGAAGGTTAAACGAGCCCCGAAGCGAGCATACGCCTCATTTCTTGGATTTTCGTATGCTATTGCACACCATTTTTTGGGTGATCGGGATTCCGATGTCAAAAATGCCAAATTTGTTTGTGGACGTCCATCAAGACGTTGTCTATGCATACGGTTGGCCATCACGGATTTTCCGACCCATTTGGAAGGTCAAACGAGCCCCGAAGCGAGCATACGCCTCATTTCTTGGATTTTCGTGTGCTATTACACACCATTTATTGGGTGATCGATTCGACGCCAAAATGCCAAATTTGTTCGTGGACGTCCGTCAAGACGTTGTCTATGCATACGGTTGGCCATCACAGATTTTCCGACCCATTTAGAAGGTCAAACGAGCCCCGAAGCGAGCATACGCCTCATTTCTTGGATTTTCGTGTGCTATTACACACCATTTTTTGGGTGATCATGATTCCGACGTCAGAAATGCCAAATTTGTTCGTGGACGTCCGTCAAGACGTTGTCTATGCATACGGTTGGCCATCACGGATTTTCCGACCTATTTGGAAGGTCAAACAAGCCCTGGTTTGCAGCATACGCCTCATTTCTTGGATTTTCGTGGTGCTATTACACACCATTTTTTGGGTGATCGGAATTCCGACGTCAAAAATGCCAGATTTGTTCGTGGACGTCCGTCAAGACATTGTCTATGCATACGTTGGCCATCACGGATTTTCCGACCCATTTGGAAGGTCAAACGAGCCCTGGCGAGCATACGCCTCATTTCTTGGATTTTCGTGGTGCTATTACACACA
>JAPXVU010000134.1:0-13138 GCA_027789145.1 Solanum arcanum
TTTTAGCATTATATCTTTTAGGACAAGTATTTGCTAAATGTTCTATACTTCCGCATGTAAAACATTCTAGCTTATTTTTATAATTTCTATCTGTTCTATATTTTCTAACATGTCTATCTCTATTTAGATATGGTTTTCTTGCTGAGGATTTTCTAAGAAAATATCCTTTCCTATTATATCTCTTATTATTTTGTGGATGGTAACATAAAATTAGTACAAGAAATAAAGGAAAGAATAAAAAACATTCCTGATTTAAATATGCCACTAGAAACAGATTATTTAATAATAGAAACAGATGGAAGTTTTGAGGGATGGGGTGCAGTATTAAAATCGAAACCGCATAAATATAGTATTAAACAAGAAGAAAAGATATGTGCCTATCAAAGTGGAAAATTTAAAGAAAAGGGCAATAAGGCCAGTATAGATGTTGAAATTTTAGTCAGAATATATGGTTTAGACAGCTTTAGAATTTATATTTTAAATAAACTTAAATATTAGTAAGAACAGATTGTGAAGCAATAGTAAAGTTTTATCAAAAAATTAATAATAAAACTAGCAGTAGAAGAAGATGGTTAAATTTTTTAGATACCATATCTATTTACAATTCTGTAGTTTTTGAGCACATTAAAGGGAATGATAATAATATTGCAGATCAATCTGGTAATTTATATCCATCTGTTCTAGTATTATCATTTAATCTCTTATAATTTATGACCATTCTGGCCTTTCCTCTAATTATTTCATTATGATTTCGTACCATAAATGCTGCTGATCTATGCTTTGAAGTTGATCTTCTTATTACTCCTAATTCTAATAGTTCTTTAATTTGTATTTTGAAGTCTTCTTGATCTTGATTTGTGGCTTCTATAGAGGCTGTTTTTATTATGTATTCTGGGTTTATGATATCTAATTTACATACTATATGATTATTTTCCCAATGTTTTAAGGGTTTTTCTCCTATTATTTCTATTTGGTCTAATATTTTTACTATATTATCAAGGTCTTTTTGATTTTTTATTTGTCCTATTTGCTGAATTCTGCTTTAAAATTGTATAATTGCCTCCATTTCTATTAAAACATAGTTTTTATTAACTATTTCATCTTCTTCATCTATTTCTAATGTATTTTCATATAATGTATTGCCTTCTTTTTAATACATTGTATATTATTTTCACAGCTTGTTTAAACATTTTTCTTTGTATCTTAGTTTAGTTTCAATTTTATTGGTTAAATCAAGTATGAGTAATATTTTTCATAAAAGTATTCCGTCTCTAGTTATTAAAGTTCCTCCTTTGTTATGTAATATGAAATCTAGTCCTAACACAAAATCTACCCTTATGTCTAGATCTCTTACCCATATTTTATCCATTTTATAAGTGGGTTTATAAAATTCTAACAAGTATTTAAGAAACTTATTTGAGCTTTATCTATATAATGTCTATATATATTATGTGTTCCATCCATTTGCATAGCTGCAAGTGGTTTTTCTAAAGTTTTTATTAATTCTATGGGTACAATCTTTTTATTTAGAATACTTTTAGTGCATCCTGAATCTATTAATGCTAAAGTCTCTATTTCATATTTTCCAATATTAAGTTTTGCTAATATTTTAATAGTATTTATATTTTTATCTTCATTACATATTAAAGTGTTAGATTCTTCATTCATTAATTCTTGATTATCTTCTCAAGTTGTTCTTGTTGTATATTTTTCCCTTTTTCTAGCCTTACTATTCTTTCTTCTAATTCTTTCATTTTTGCTTCTAATACTAGCACTTTTAAATTTACTAGAGGTTCTTCTGTGTATCTTTCTTTTCCTTTCTGAGTTATTATTCCTAATTGGGTTTCTATGCAATTTATACATCCTTCTATGAAACATTTATTGCATTTAGCTCTTTTATGTTTGCTTGGGTACCATTTACACGATTACATGGATTACTATCTAATCCAAAGATTCTTTTTCAAATTATGTTCACATTCTACTATATTCATAAAATTTATCTTTAGATTATCTATATTCAAGTCTTCCATTCCTATTTCGTTAATTAATTCTTCTCCTTCCTAATTAGAAGAATCTTCTTCTTTGTTATTTTCATCTATATCAATACTTACTATAGAGTAAATACTTTCATTGTCCTGACATATATTCATCTACATTTAATAATGCTTCATTAAATTCTTCTACTAGTTGTGCATTTCTGGTTTTAGCATTATATCTTTTAGGACAAGTATTTGCTAAATGTTCTATACTTCCATGTAAAACATTCTAGCTTATTTTTATAATTTCTATCTGTTTCT
Source organism: Solanum arcanum (assembly GCA_027789145.1). Taxonomy (NCBI): domain Eukaryota; kingdom Viridiplantae; phylum Streptophyta; class Magnoliopsida; order Solanales; family Solanaceae; genus Solanum; species Solanum arcanum. Next base: position 2,298 of record JAPXVU010000134.1, read on the forward strand.
ATATTTTCTAACATGTCTATCTCTATTTAGATATGGTTTTCTTCTTTGAGGATTTTCTAAGAAAATATCCTTTCCTATTATATCTCTTATTATTTTGTGGATGGTATTTTTATATCTTTTCTTTTTGTATTGGTCTTTATGATAACTTTGAGTTGTATATATTATATCTTTACAGAAATTCATTTCATACTGGTTTAGTTGCTTTTGTATTTGTAGATTAGTACATTTTTCTTGTAGTATTTCCATTATATGTTGTATTCTATGTCCTATTGACCATTTTGCTTGAGGATTTTGAGCTACTCCATCTCTTTTAGTCCATCTTTCTTCTATTTCTCTTCCTAAAGCTCCTGGTAATTTATTAAATAATTTTTTGCCTAAGTCTTGGTCAAAAGCATTTCCACTAATTGTACAATAATAGAAGTAATCGTTTAAAAATTTCTTTATATAATACCAATTACTTATACTTAATTGTTCTAATTTTATTACAAAGATTTCGTTGTAAGGCTAATAATCCACTATTTGGATCTTCTCCTGTTATTAATGTATGTATTTTATTTGTAAAGTTATAAGGATTTGGTCCTAATGATACTAAATCTTGAAATTCGATGGGAATTCTACTTTATAAGCTTCCCATAAAGCTTTAGTTGATTCTCCTAAGAACGTTTCTAAGTATTTGTACATTGTCTCTGCATCGATTCAGTATAATTTTTTATAAAATCTGCTACTACTATTCCTTTCCATAAGTCTATTCTTGAATTCCATCTTTGTGGATCATGTCTTTGCTATATTTAGGATTTTTCCTTTACTACCTCCTTCTTGGAGTATTATTGGTTCTTCTATAGGCATTCTTTTTCCCATAGGTTTTACTTCTATTGTTGGAGTATCTCCTTGTCTATATACTCTTCTTCGTGGTATATTTCTGTGCTATTATCTGTAGTATGTCCTTGTTCATTTGTTCTTTGAAATGGACTACCGAACTAGTCAAGCTTTCCATTAATTCTTTTTCGACTAAGTATAGATTCTAATTCGGATATTTCACTATCATCATCTTGTATTTGCGTCATTATATTATTGCTTTTTTCTAATTTATCTTGTAAATCTTTTTCTAATCTATATCCTTTATTATCGTTTCTTTGTTCACATACTTTAAAATGAGATATAGTCTGTTCTAAATTTAGGTTTTTTAGTTTACATCCTTTACATGTAAAAAGTCTATTATTATTTTCTTTGCATATTTCTTTCGCTTTTTCTATTTTTTTTTTTTTTTTTTTTTTTTTTATGGACTCTGTCCATTCACAAATCTATTATTACTGTTCATCTCTTCCTCTTAGCCTTTGTTCTTAAAAATAATCTTCTTTAACCACACCCCGGATTTGGTTATTCACAGTTCTTTTCTTCAGAACAATTAACCTGACAATTTCCTAGGAATTTACAAGTTAATCCATCGATATTTTTAAGAAGCCAAGAGACTAACCATATACTAAGTAATATAGATTCATGATATTTATGAACTTACAAGAAAATAATTACACATGATTTACATTAAACACACATAATTTACATATATGGGAAGTTTACTAAAAACTTAAATATGAAAACTTACATAGCTAGAACGGAGTGAAGTTTCCTTTCGGGAAACCCGAGAACTTCCAAAATAACTTTGAAAAATCGTGAAAATAAAGCCTAAGAACTTAAAATTCTTTATATATATTTTTTTATAAAAAGGAGGGTTTTGGGAGGATTTGAGAATTTGCGGATTGCAGTATATTTTGTTCTTCTTTTCTTTTCGCTCTCACTTTCTCTTATCTTCTTCTTCTGATAGTGTCTGATATTTATAGGCGTCTTCGGACTTCAAATTCCGGATTTCAAATGGAGAAAGGAATCTTATCTCTTCAGCCGGGTGCACATTTGGGCCCCATCGTCACGTGAAGTTATTATCCCTTCTTTTTGCATTATTGTCCTTGGAATCTGATATCTATCTATCTTATCTCTTACCTATCTAAGACGTGTCCCAACAGTTTTTCCACATGTGTGGTAGTGAGTAAAGTGGGACTCACATATTTGACTAAAGAGGCATCCCTCTTTTGAATGTATAATAATAAGACAATATGTATATATATATATATATATATATATATATTTTTTTTTTTTTTTTATGTGTCTAAATTATGCAATGCAATTGAATCAAAACTTGCTCCTGAATCATCATCATTAGGGTCTTGGGCAAATTGCATTGGGTCTTCAAAATTATCTGAATTATTTGAACTTGGGATAGAAATTGTTTTGGGCTTTGTATTGGGCTTGGGTTTATGTGTTTATCTTTTTCATGTCTTTGTTTGAGTAGTTTTTCTACACCTGGGTTATTAGGGATTCTAACTCTTTATTTTTGGGCTTTTTAACTTTTTGTCTGATTGTCCGTTAAATGAAAGTGGTAATTTTCTTCTTGAAGATGAACCTTCGTCTCTTTCACTTTTTGGCAAAGTGACAGCCATTAACGGGTTTGAGGAGTCTTTACCGCCACCGCTTGAACTGACTAGTCTGTATCATTATCCGATACAGTGGATTTCTTAGCATTCAGTGGGGAATGCACACCCATCTCATCCATTTTTGTTTGGGATGGAGAACCCTGTGTATCCGTCTGAGTTTGTATATTCTTACCTTTGCTTTCCAATTTGCTGAGTCTTTCCCTGAGCTTGGCATTTTCTTTGTCACGACCCAAAACCGGACCGCGACTGGCACCCACATTTACCCTCCTATGTGAGCGAACCAACCAATTTAACCTTTATCATTTCAATATATAACAACAGAAAGTGATGCGGAAGACTTAAACTCATTAATAAAACAATTCAAAACTATTATTATTATCCCCAAAATCTGGAAGTCATCATCACAAGAACATCTACCTTCAAATTACTAAACTAAGAGTATCTAAGAAAGCAAAAACAAGTAAAATCTAGTCCATGCCGGAAGTTCAAGGCATCAAGACTTGAAGAAGAAGACCCAGTCCAAGCTAGAAGCATTAGCTCACCCTGAATATCCGGTATGACGAAGACTGGCTAGAATCACTGTTGAGTGGAAGATGACGGAACGTTTGCTGCACCCCACAGATAACAAGAAGAAAACATAAAAGTAGGGTCGATTACAAAACACGGGTCTTGAGTAGATACCATCCGCCCACTCAAAATAGAAAACAGTATATACCAAGTAATATCATAAACTCAACTATAATACTCAACATGTAGCAACAACAAGTACTATATCATTAACAATTACCGTCAAGTTCACACATGAGGACTCAAGCCTCAATATCATACTCATTTGGGAATTAAGTTCATTAGATTGAGTATATTCATTATCTTTCAAGATTCATTATCTTTCTTCCTCTTGTGTCGGTACGTGACACTCCGCTCCTCTATTTCTATCCTGGTGCCGGAACGTGGCACTCCGATCCTCATATACTATCCTGGTACCGGAACGTGGCACCCGATCCATATTCTATCCTGGTGTCGGAACGTGACACTCCGATCCTCATATTCATTCTATCCTGGTACCGGAACGTGGCACCCGATCCTCATATTAATTCTATCCTGGTACCGGAACGTGGCACCCGATCCTCATATTCATTCTATCCTGGTACCGGAACGTGGCACCCGATCCTCATATTCATTCTATCCTGGTACCGGAACGTGGCACCCGATCCTCATATTCATTCTATCCTGGTACCGGAACGTGGCACCCGATCCCCTAATTCATCAAGCCTTCTTTCATACTAAGGCATCATCATTAACAAGTGAATTAGGGTTTTTATCAAGATTTGGGATTCAATAGCTTCATCATGCTTATTTATTCACAATTTCATAATCATATTCATGCAAGCATACAGTTTAAGCATATTGAAGGGTTCACAATACTATCAATACATATCATTCACTATTAAGAGTTTACTACGAATATCGTAAGAGAAACCATAACCTACCTCCACCAAAGAATTGGAATCAACAAGCAATTTCCCAAGCTTTGATATTCTTCTTCCTCGTTCGACTCTCTCTCTCTCTCTCAATCGATCAATCTATCTCTCTTTCTGTTCTTTTCTTTTTCTTATTCAAACCCTCTTTCTTTTACCCTAATTCTATATAATTAGGAATGAAAGATGGTACTAATGACCCACTAATTAACTTAAGGTTACCTATTTTAACCCCCAAGTAATTAGATTTATTAATATTAACCCTCAAACTTTATAATTAAGGAAAGAATAGTCCAAAACGTCCCTTAAAACGTGGAAAGAAATCCGATTTTGATCGGGATCACGACTGTGATGGGCCGTTGTGAGTGCGACGGTCCGTCACACACAGTCGTCGTGGACGGTCGAGGATCAATTTCATCACGGCGCCAGACGGTCCGTCACACCTGTGACGGTCCGTCCTGCCACTCCGTTACGATGTTCAGAGAGTCGATTTTCAGTACCCAATTTCAGAAATTCTAAGTGTTTTGAAACGAAACCTCCGTGACGGACCGTCGTGCCTGTGACGGTCCGTCGGGGTGTCTGTAGTCTTGGCCAGTTTTTCCAGAAATAAAATCTGCTGCTCAAAACGACTAAACGGGTCGTTACAATAGATACCAATTTACCCATCGTTCGTCCCCGAACGATCAAAAGAAGAAAAATAATGGCGAAAAGGAGTACCTGAATCTGTAAACAGATATGGGTATTTTTCTTGCATATCTGCCTCCTTCTCCCAAGTAGCCTCTTCAACGGGTCGATTCTTCCATTGAACCTTGATGGATGCAATCTCCCTTGACCTCAACTTGCGAACTTCTTTATCTAGAATAGCAACAGGCTCCTCCTCATATGACAAGTTCTCATCAAGTAAGACTGAATCCCAACGGATGATGTAGTTTCCATCTCCATGGTATCTTTTCAACATGGACACATGAAATACCGGATGTACTCGGACAAACCCGGGCAAGGCTAACTCATAAGCCACCTCCCCTATTCGCTTAAGCACTTCAAATGGTCCAATATACCTTGGACTTAACTTACCTCTTTTGCCAAACCGCATCACCCCTTTCATTGGTGAAACTTTCAACAAGACTTGTTCACCCTCCATGAACTCCAAGTCTCTAACCTTTCGATCTGCATATTCTTTTTGTCTACTTTGCGCCGCTAGAAGCTTTTCTTGAATAGACTTCGCTTTCTCTATTGACTCCCTCAAGAGATCAGTACCCAAGGTCTAACCTCGAATGCATCAAACCAACCAATGGGAGACCTACATCTCCTACCATACAATGCTTCAAATGGAGCCATGTCAATGCTTGAGTGATAGCTATTATTGTATGAAAACTCTGCCAAAGGTAAGAAACTATCCCAATGGCCACCAAACTCTATCACACATGCGCGAAGCATATCCTCCAAGACTTGAATCGTTCGCTCAGACTGACCATCGGTCTGAGGGTGAAATGCAGTACTAAGGTCCAACCTAGTACCCAATTCAGCATGTAATGTCCTCCAAAACTTAGAAGTAAACTGCGTACCTCTATCCGATATGATGGAGAGTGGAACTCCATGTAGTCGAACGATTTCTGAGATATAGATTTTGGCTAACTTCTCTGCATTGTAAGTCACCTTTACCGGAATGAAATGAGCAGACTTAGTTAACCTATCAACAATCACCCAAATGGAGTCATACTTACCCAATGTCTTTGGAAGACCAACCACGAAGTCCATTGCGATTCTCTCCCACTTCCATTCAGGAATGGGCATTCTCTGAAGTGTTCCTCCGGGCCTTTGGTGTTCATACTTTACTTGTTGTGATTTGGACATTTAGCAATAAAGTCAACAATATCACGCTTCATTCTACTCCACCAAAAGTGTTGCTTTAGGTCACGATACATCTTGGTTGCACCGGATGTATAGAATACCTTGAGCTATGAGCTTACGCTTAATAGTGTTGATCAAATCATCAACTCGGGGTACACATACCCTTCCCTTAATTCTCAAAACACCTTCCTCATCGATTTGTGCTTCCTTAGCCTCTCCTTGCAACACTTTGTCTCGGATTCGCCTTAGTTTCTCATCATCAAACTGTTTTCCCTTAATCTTGTCAAGAAAAGAAGATCTCGACTCCACACTAGCTAACAATCCTCCCTTCTCATTTACTTCTAACCTCATCAAATCGTTAGCCAAAATCTGCACTTCGCTAGCCAATGGGCGCCTACAAGCTTGCAAATGAGCTAGACTTCCCATGCTTCCCGCCTTTCTACTCAAAGCATCCGCTACAACATTCGCCTTCCCCGGATGGTACAAGATAGTGATATCGTAGTCCTTTAGTAGTTCCATCCATCTCCTTTGTCTCAAGTTCAAATCTTTCTGAGTAAAGACGTACTGAAGGCTACGATGATCCGTGTAGACTTCACACTTAACCCCATACAAATAGTGTCTCCATTGTTTTAGTGCAAATACTACCGCGGCCAACTCCAAATCATGGGTCGGATAGTTACGTTCATGCACCTTTAATTGCCTCAAGCATAAGCAATCACATTTTTCTCTTGCATTAACACCGCACTCCAACCAGAATAGGATGCATCACAGTAAACAATGAAGTCTTTACCCTCTATTGGCAAGGTAAGAATTGGTGCGGTAGTCAACAAAGTCTTAAGCTTCTGAAAGCTTTCCTCACATTCATCTGACCATACAAAGGGAACATTCTGCTTAGTCAAGTTCGTCAATTGAGAAGCAATAGAAGAGAATCCCTTGACGAATCGGCGGTAGTAACTAGCTAACCCCACGAAACTTCTTATTTCTGACACATTAGTGGGTCTCGCCCAATTCTTCACTGTTTCAATCTTAGAAGGATCTACCATCACTCCATCCTTAGAAACTACGTGCCCCAAGAAAGACACTGCATCTAGCCAAAATTCACACTTAGAGAACTTGGCATAAAGCTGTTTCTCCCTCAACGTTTCCAATACCATTCTCAAATGCTCTTCATGTTCCTTCTTGCTCTTTGAGTATACCAATATATCATCAATAAATACGATCACGAAGAGATCCAGATATGGCTTAAAAATCCCGTTCATCAAGCTCATGAACGCAGCAGGGGCATTCGTAAGACCAAAAGACATCACTACAAATTCGTAATGCCCATACCTCGCTCAAAGCGGTCTTTGGCACATCCGTTGCTCGTATTTTCAATTGATGATAACCGGATCTCAAATCAATCTTAGAGAAGACACAAGCACCTTGTAATCGATCGAACAAGTCATCAATGCGAGGAAGAGGATACTTGTTCTTTATGGTTACCTTGTTTAGTTGTCCGTAGTCTATGCACATCCGAAAACTCCCATCCTTCTTCTTCACAAACAAAACCGGAGCACCCCGGGGATGCACTTGGTCTAATGAAGCCTTTGTTCAATAACTCTTGAAGTTGTGCCTTTAACTCTCTTAACTCCAAGGAGCCATTCTATAAGGGTATAGAAATGGGGCGAGTACCGGTTCAAGATCAATGCAGGTCAATATCCCTATCCGTGGCATACCAGAAGATCTGCAGGGAACACATCCAAAAACTCACGGACTACCGAAACCGACTCAATCGAAGGTACTTGAATAGTGTCATCCTTAAGATGTGCCAAGAAAGCTAAACACCCTTTACTAACCATTTTCTTAGCTCGAAGAAAGGAGACGATGCGGACCGGATTGGAAGTGTAGTCACCCTCCCACACTAACGGATCTGTCCCAGGCTTGGCTAACGTCACCGTTTTAGCATTACAATCCAAGATCGCAAAATTCGGAGAAAGCCAAGTCATACCCATAATTACATCAAAGTCACCCATTTCTAAGATAACCAAATCTACATAAGTGTTGCTCCCACAAAATTCACCAAACAAGACCTATACACTTTTTCAACTACCACGCACTCACCCACCTGAGTAGAAACACGAATAGGCATATCAAGTAATTCACAATGTAGATTTAGACCATTAGCAAATGATGAAGATACATATGAAAACGTGGAGCCAGGGTCAAATAATATAGATGCCATGCAATCACAAACCAAAAGATTACCTGTGATAACAAAGATCGACGCCCGCTTCAGATCTCCCCAGGAAAGCGTAACAATGGGCCCTATCGCTTGTCCGTCCATTGCCCCTACCATGTTGCGTAGTAGTGGCTCCGCTTTTGCCCTTCACCTCTGCCGCTTTGGTGACCACCATTACCTTGGCCACCACGCCTCCGAATAACGACCTCTACCATTACCACCCCTACCTCTAGCCAAATGGGGTTCAGAACTCTGGTTTGGACAATACCTCTTAATGTGTCCAATCTCTCCACACCCATAACATTCTCCTGGTTCACGATCGGCCTCTCGGAGAAGTGTTGACCGCTCGAGGTGGACTCCCAACTACACCAGAGTGAAGACTGTATTGGTCGATTGGAGTGACCTCCTGAGTTCTGCCCTCTAGAATAAGAACCATTAAACTCACCTCCCCTCTTCAAACCTTTTTGATGTCGGGTTGTGGTGAAGTCGTCTGGCTTCACTCCTTCCACTTCTATCACAAAGTCTACCACCTCTTGGAAGGATTTTGCCGTAGCCGCTACCAGTAAGGCTCAAATCCGCAACTCGATCTCAACCCCTTCACAAAACGGCGGATCCGTTCTTGTGGATCAAACAGAGTTGAGTGGCATACCTTGATAAAGCACGAAACTTAGCCTCATATGCGTTAACCGTCATTCTACCTTGCTCGAGACTTAAGAACTCATCCCTCTTCCTATCCCTCAAGGTCCGGATATACTTTTCCATGAACAAACTCGAGAATGATTCCCAATTCACAGGGGGTGCCTCAGCTGATTGACACTCAACATGTGAACGCCACCACATTTTGGCGTTCCCTTGAAACTGATAGCTCACGAACTCGACACCAAACCTCTCTACTATACCCATCTTGTGTAGTAGCTCATGACAATCAACCAGAAAATCGTAGGCATCCTCTGATTCTGCACCCTTGAAGACTGGAGGTTTCAATTTCAAGAACTTACTGAAAAGCTCATGTTGATCATTTGTCATTATCGGTCCAGTAGTCAGACGTGGAAATGTGCCTATCTCCAATGAGGCATCCATGCGGGGAGCCATAGTAGCCGCATGTCGTACCTCTAAAACCGGAGGTGTTGGTGCGTAAACCACTGGAGGTGCCTGACCGTGATCAGATAACCCGCTACGATAAGCCAGAACCTGATTGATCATCTCTGGGGTCGGTTGGGGTGGCATTTCCTCATTCGGCACTTGTTCATTCTCCCCATCCTCCCCCTCTCTTACCACTTCCTCAGTCGGTGGAGGAGTCACTGCCCTAGCATCAAATGGGCTAGGTGCTCGTCCTCTTCCTCTAGAGGACGTCCTCCCACGGCCTCTTGCCGTTGTTCTTCCTCGAGCTACAGCCCCAGTGGCTGGCTCAGACGCACCCTGTCCTGCCGGTGCTGGTGTTGGTGTTGTCGTTGCTCTAGTTCTAACCATCTGCGAAAGAGAGTGAAGATGGTCAGATACCAATTCGTATCGCCTAGATACCAATTGGACTCAAGTAGTAGCACGAAAGGAAGAATGAAAGAGTGAAATTTTCCTAAAGTCTTATAGCCTCTCAAGGAAAAGTAAAGGCGTCCCCCTACCGTTCCTTAAGACCCTACTAGACCTGTTCTTGTGTGATGAGACCAACGAACCTAATGCTCTGATACCAAGTTTGTCACGACCCAAAACCGGACCGCGACTGGCACCCACATTTACCCTCCTATGTGAGCGAACCAACCAATTTAACCTTTATCATTTCAATATATAACAACAGAAAGTGATGCGGAAGACTTAAACTCATTAATAAAACAATTCAAAACTATTATTATTATCCCCAAAATCTGGAAGTCATCATCACAAGAACATCTACCTTCAAATTACTAAACTAAGAGTATCTAAGAAAGCAAAAACAAGTAAAAGCTAGTCCATGCCGGAAGTTCAAGGCATCAAGACTTGAAGAAGAAGACCACCCAAGCTAGAAGCATTAGCTCACCCTGAATATCCGGTATGACGAAGATCGGCTAGAATCACTGTTGAGTGGAAGATGACGGAACGCTTGTCGCACCCCACGATAACAAGAAGAAAACATAAAAGTAGGGGTCGATAAAACACGGTCTTGAGTAGATATCATCGCCCACTCAAAATAGAAAACAAGATATACCAAGTAATATCATAAACTCAACTATAATACTCAACATGTAGCAACAACAAGTACTATATCATTAACAATTACCGTCAAGTTCACACATGAGGACTCAAGCCTCAATATCATACTCATTTGGGAATTAAGTTCATTAGATTGAGTATATTCATTATCTTTCAAGATTCATTATCTTTCTTCCTCTTGTGTCGGTACGTGACACTCCGCTCCTCTATTTCTATCCTGGTGCCGGAACGTGGCACTCCGATCCTCATATACTATCCTGCAATAACGCGTGGCACCCGATCCATATTCTATCCTGGTGTCGGGCGTGACACTCCGATCCTCATATTCATTCTATCCTGGTACCGAACGTGGCACCCGATCCTCATATTAATTCTATCCTGGTACCGAACGTGGCACCCGATCCTCATATTCATTCTATCCTGGTACCGAACGTGGCACCCGATCCTCATATTCATTCTATCCTGGTACCGAACGTGGCACCCGATCCTCATATTCATTCTATCCTGGTACCTAACGTGGCACCCGATCCCCTAATTCATCAAGCCTTCTTTCATACTAAGGCATCATCATTAACAAGTGAATTAGGGTTTTTATCAAGATTTGGGATTCAATAGCTTCATCAT
>JAPXVU010000136.1:0-12586 GCA_027789145.1 Solanum arcanum
GGAATCCCGATCACCCAAAAAATGGTGTGTAGTAGCACACGAAAATCCAAGAAATGAGGCGTATGCTCGCTTCGGCTCGCTTGACCTTCCAAATGGGTCGGAAAATCCATGATGGCCAACCGTATGCATAGACAACGTCTTGACGGACGTCCACGAACAAATTTGGCATTTTTGACGTCGGAATCCCGATCACCCAAAAAATGGTGTGTAATAGCACACGAAAATCCAAGAAATGAGGCATATGCTCGCTTCGGGGCTCGTTTGACCTTCCAAATGGGTCGGAAAATCCATGATGGCCAACTGTATGCATAGAAAACGTCTTGACGTACGTCCACGAACAAATTTGGCATTTTTGACGTCGGAATCCCGATCACCCAAAAAATGGTGTGTAATAGCATACAAAAATCAAAGAAATGAGGCGTATGCTCGCTTCGGGGCTCGTTTGACCTTCCAAATGGGTCGGAAAATCCGTGATGGCCAATCGTATGCATAGACACCGGATGTCCACGCACAAATCTGGCATTTGTGACGTCCGAATCCCGATCACCCAAAAAATGGTGCGTAATAGGACACGAAAATCCAAGAAATGAGGCGTATGCTCGCTTCGGCTCGCTTTGACCTTCCAAATGGGTCGGAAAATCCGTGATGGGCAACCGTATGCATTGACAACGTCTTGACGGACGTCCACGAACAAATTTGGCATTTTTGACGTCGGAATCCCGGTCACCCAAAAAATGGTGTGTAATAGAACACGAAAATCCAAGAAATGAGGCGTATGCTCGCTTTGGGGCTCGTTTGACCTTCCAAATGGGTCGGAAAATCTGTGATCGCCAACCGTATGCATAGACAACGTCTTGACGGACGTCCACGAACAAATTTGGCATTTTGACATCGGAATCCCGATCACCCAAAAAATGGTGTGTAATAGCACACGAAAATCCAAGAAATGAGGCGTATGCTCGCTTCGGTGCTCGTTTGACCTTCCAAATGGGTCGGAAAATCCGTGATGTCCAACCGTATGCATAGACAACGTCTTGACGGACGTCCACGAACAAATTTGGCATTTTTGACGTCGGAATCCCGATCACCCAAAAATGGTGTGTAATAGCACACGAAAATCCAAGAAATGAGGCATATGCTCGCTTCGGCTCGGTTGACCTTCCAAATGGGGCGGAAAATCCATGATGGCCAATCAGATGCATAGAAAACGTCTTGACGCACGCCCACGAACAAATTTGGCATTTTTGACGCCGGAATCCCGATCACCCAAAAATGGTGTGTAATAGCATACAAAAATCAAAGAAATGAGGCGATGCTCGCTTCGGCTCGCTTGACCTTCCAAATGGGTCGGAAAATCCGTGATGGCCAATCGTGATGCATAGACAACGCCTTGACGGACGCCCACGAACAAATTTGGCATTTTTGACGCCGAATCCCGATCACTTAAAAATGGTGTGTAATAGCACACGAAAATCCAAGAAATGAGGCGTATGCTCGCCAGGCTCGCTTGACCTTCCAAATGGGTCGGAAAATCCGTGATGGGCAACCGTGATGCATTGACAACGCCTTGACGGACGCCCACGAACAAATTTGGCATTTTGACGCCGGAATCCCGGTCACCCAAAAAATGGTGTGTAATAGAACACGAAAATCCAAGAAATGAGGCGTATGCTCGCCGGGCTCGCTTTGACCTTCCAAATGGGTCGGAAAATTCGTGATGGCCAACCGTATGCATAGACAACGCCTTGACGGACGCCCACGAACAAATTTGGCATTTTTGACGCCGGAATCCCGATCACCCAAAAAATGGTGTGTAATAGCACACGAAAATCCAAGAAATGAGGCGTATGCTCGCTTCGGGGCTCGTTTGACCTTCCAAATGGGTCGGAAAATCCGTGATGGCCAACCGTATGCATAGACAACGTCTTGACGGACGTCCACGAACAAATTTTGCATTTTTGACGTTGGAATCCCGATCACCCAAAAAATGGTGTGTAATAGCACACGAAAATCCAAGAAATGAGGCGTATGCTCGCTTCGGGGCTCGTTTGACCTTCCAAATGGGTCGGAAAATCCGTGATGGCCAACCGTATGCATAGACAACGTCTTGACGGTCGTCCACGAACAAATTTGGCATTTTGACGCCGAATCCCGATCACCCAAAAAATGGTGTGTAATAGCACACGAAAATCCAAGAAATGAGGCGTATGCTCGCTTCGGCTCGCTTGACCTTCCAAATGGGTCGGAAAATCCGTGATGGCCAACCGTATGCATAGACAACGCCTTGACGGACGCCCACGGACAAATTTGGCATTTTGACGCCGGAATCCCGATCACCCAAAAAATGGTGTGTAATAGCACACGAAAATCCAAGAAATGAGGCGTATGCTCGCCAGGGCTCGCTTGACCTTCCAAATGGGTCGGAAAATCCGTGATGGCCAACCGTATGCATAGACAACGCCTTGACGGATGTCCACGAACAAATTTGACATTTTGACTTCGAATCCCGATCACCCAAAAAATGGTGTGTAATAGCACACGAAAATCCAAGAAATGAGGCGTATGCTCGCTTCGGGGCTCGTTTGACCTTCCAAATGGGTCGGAAAATCCCTGATGGCCAACCGTATGCATAGACAACGTCTTGCCGGACGTCCACGAACAAATTTAACATTTTTGACGTCGGAATCCCGATCACCCAAAAAATGGTGTGTAATAGCACACGAAAATCCAAGAAATGAGGCGTATGCTCGCTTCGGGGCTCGTTTGACCTTCCAAATGGGTCGGAAAATCCGTGATGGCCAACCGTATGCATAGACAACGCCTTGACGGACGCCCATGAACAAATTTGGCATCTGTGACGCCGGAATCCCGATCACCCAAAAAATGGTGTGTAGTAGCACACAAAAATCCAAGAAATGAGGCGTATGCTCGCTTCGAGGCTCGTTTGACCTTCCAAATGGGTCGGAAAATCCGTGATAGCCAACCGTATGCATAGACAACGTCTTGACGGACGTCCACGAACAAATTTGGCATTTTTGACGTCGGAATCCCGATCACCCAAAAAATGGTGTGTAATAGCACACGAAAATCCAAGAAATGAGGTGTATGCTCGCTTCGGGGCTCGTTTGACCTTCCAAATGGGTCGAAAAATCCGTGATGGCCAACCGTATGCATAGACAACGTCTTGACGGACGTCCACGAACAAATTTGGCATTTTTGACGTCGGAATCCCGATCACCCAAAAAAAGGTGTGTAATAGCACACGAAAATCCAAGAAATGAGGCGTATGCTCGCTTCAGGGCTCGTTTGACCTTCCAAATGGGTCGAAAAAGCCGTGATGGCCAACCGTATGCATAGACAACGTCTTGACGGACGTCCACAAACAAATTTGGCATTTTTGACGTAGGAATCCCGATCACCAAAAAATGGTGTGTAATAGCACACGAAAATCCAAGAAATGAGGCGTATGCTCGCTTCGGTGCTCGTTTGACCTTCCAAATGGGTCGGAAAATCCGTGATGGCCAACCGTATGCATAGACAACGTCTTGACGGACGTCCACGAACAAATTTGGCATTTTTGACGTCGGAATCCCGATCACCCAAAAAATGGTGTGTAATAGCACACGAAAATCCAAGAAATGAGGCGTATGCTCGCTTCGGTGCTCGTTTGGCCTTCCAAAGGGGTCGGAAAACCCGTGGTGGCCCACCGTATGCATAGACAACGACATGACGGACGTCCACGAACAAATAAGGCATAATAGACGTCGGAAACCCGATCACCCAAAAAATGGTGTGTAATGGCACACGAAAATCCAAGAAATGAGGGGTATGCTCGCCGCTCGTTTGACCTTCCAAATGGCTCGGAAAATCCGTGATGGCCAACCGTATGCATAGACAACGTCTTGACGGACGTCCACGAACAAATTTGGCATTTTTGACATCGGAATCACGATCACCCAAAAAATGGTGTGTAATAGCACACGAAAATCCAAGAAATGAGGTGTATGCTCGCTTCGGGGCTTGCTTGACCTTCCAAATGGGTCGGAAAATCTGTGATGGCCAACCGTATGCATAGACAACGTCTTGACGGACGTCCACGAACAAATTTGGCATTTTTGACGTCGGAATCCCGATCACCAAAAAAATGGTGTGTAATACCACACAAAAATCTAAGAAATGAGGCGTATGCTCGCTTCGGGGCTCGTTTGACCTTCCAAATGGGTCGGAAAATCTGTGATGGCCAACCGTATGCATAGACAGCGTCTTGACGGACATCCACGAACAAATTTTGCATTTTTGACGTCGGAATCCCGATCACCCAAAAAATGGTGTGTAATAGCACACGAAAATCAAAGAAATGAGGCGTATGCTCGCTTCGGGGCTCGTTTGACCTTCCAAATGGGTCGGAAAATCCGTGATGGCCAACCGTATGCATAGACAACGTCTTGACGGACGTCCACGAACAAATTTGACATTTTTGACGTCGTAATCCCGATCACCCAAAAAATGGTGTGTAATAGCACACGAAAATCCAAGAAATGAGGCGTATGCTCGCTTCGGGGCTCTTTTGACCTTCCAAATGGGTCGGAAAATCCGTGATGGCCAACCGTATGCATAGACAACGTCTTGACGGACGTCCACGAACAAATTTGGCATTTTTGACGTCGGAATCCCGATCACCCAAAAAATGGTGTGTAATAGCACACGAAAATCCAAGAAATGAGGCGTATGCTCGCTTTGGGGCTCGTTTGACCTTCCAAATGGGTCGGAAAATCCGTGATGGCCAACCGTATGCATAGACAACGTCTTGACGGACGTCCACGAACAAATTTGGCATTTTTTACGTCGGAATCCTGATCACCCAAAAATGGTGTGTAATAGCACACGAAAATCCAAGATATGAGGCGTATGCTCGCTTCGGGGCTCGTTTGACCTTCCAAATGGGTCGGAAAATCCATCAGCATAGACAACGTCTTGACAGACGTCCACGAACAAATTTGGCATTTTTGACGTCGGAATCCCGATCACCCAAAAAATGGTGTGTAATAGCACACGAAAATCCAAGAAATGAGGCGTATGCTCGCTTCGGGGCTCGTTTGACCTTCCAAATGGGTCGGAAAATCCGTGATGGCCAACCGTATGCATTGACAACGTCTTGACGGACGTCCACGAATAAATTTGGCATTTTTGACGTCGGAATCCCGGTCACCCAAAAAATGGTGTGTAATAGAACACGAAAATCCAAGAAATGAGGCGTATGCTCGCTTCGGGGCTCGTTTGACCTTCCAAATGGGTCGGAAAATCTGTGATGGCCAACCGTATGCATAGACAACGTCTTGACGGACGTCCACGAACAAATTTGGCATTTTTGACGTCGGAATCCCGATCACCCAAAAAATGGTGTGTAATAGCACACGAAAATCCAAGAAATGAGGCGTATGTTCGCTTCGGGGCTCGTTTGACCTTCCAAATGGGTCGGAAAATCCGTGATGGCCAACCGTATACATAGACAACGTCTTGACGGACGTCCACGAACAAATTTGGCATTTTTGACGTCGGAATCCCGATCACCCAAAAAATGGTGTGTAATAGCACACGAAAATCCAAGAAATGAGGCGTCTGCTCGCTTCGGGGCTCGTTTGACCTTCCAAATGGGTCGGAAAATCCGTGATGGCCAACCGTATGCATAGACAACGTCTTGACGGACGTCCACGAACAAATTTGGCATTTTTGACGGAATCCCGATCACCCAAAAAATGGTGTGTAATAGCACACGAAAATCCAAGAAATGAGGCGTATGCTCGCTTCGGGGCTCGTTTGACCTTCCAAATGGGTCGGAAAATCCGTGATGGCCAATCGTATGCATAGACAACGTCTTGACGGACATCCACGAACAAATTTGGCATTTTTGACGTCGGAATCCCGATCACCCAAAAAATGGTGTGTAATAGCACACGAAAATCCAAGAAATGAGGCGTATGCTCGCTTCGGGGCTCGTTTGACCTTCCAAATGGGTCGGAAAATCCGTGATGGCCAAGCGTATGCATAGACAACGTCTTGACGGACGTCCATGAACAAATTTGGCATTTTTGACATCGGAATCCCGATCACCCAAAAAATGGTGTGTAATAGCACACGAAAATCCAAGAAATGAGGCGTATGCTCGCTTCAGGGCTCGTTTGACCTTCCAAATGGGTCGGAAAATCCGTGATGGCCAACCGTATGCATAGACAACGTCTTGACGGACGCCCACGAACAAATTTGGCATTTTTGACGTCGGAATCCCGATCACCCAAAAAATGGTGTGTAATAGCACACGAAAATCCAAGAAATGAGGCGTATGCTCGCTTCGGGGCTCGTTTGACCTTCCAAATGGGTCAAAAGTCCGTGATGGCCAACCGTATGCATAGACAACGTCTTGACGGACGTCCACGAACAATTTTGGCATTTTTGACGTCGGAATCCCGATCACCCAAAAAATGGTGTGTAATAGCACACGAAAATCCAAGAAATGAGGCGTATGCTCGCTTCGGCTCGCTTGACTTTCCAAATGGGTCGGAAAATCCGTGCTAGCAAACCGTATGCATAGACAACGTCTTGACGGACGCCCACGAACAAATTTGGCATTTTGACGCCGGAATCCTCGATCACCCAAAAATGGTGTGTAATAGCACACGAAAATCCAAGAATCGAGGTGTATGCTCGCCGGGCTCGCTTGACCTTCCAACTGGGTCGGAAAATACGTGATGGCCAACCGTATCCATAGACAACGCCTTCACGGACGCCCACGAATAAATTTGGCGTTTTTCACGCCGGAATCCCGATCACCCAAAAAATGGTGTGTAATAGCACACGAAAATCCAAGAAATGAGGCGTATGCTCGATTCAGGGCTCGTTTGACCTTCCAAATGGGTCGGAAAAGCCGTGATGACCAACCGTATGCATAGACAACTTCTTGACGGACATCCACGAACAAATTTGGCATTTTTGACGTCGGAATCCCGATCACCCAAAAAATGGTGTGTAATAGCACACACGAAAATCCAAGAAATGATGCGTATGCTCGCCGGGCTCGCTTGACCTTCCAAATGGGTCGTAGAATCCGTGATGGCCAACCGTATGCATAGACAACGCCTTGACGGACGCCCACGAACAAATTTGGCATTTTGACGTCGGAATCCCTATCACCCAAAAAATGGTGTGTAATAGCACACGAAAATCCAAGAAATGAGGCGTATGCTCGCTTCGGGGCTCGTTTGACCTTCCAAATGGGTCGGAAAATCCGTGATGGCCAACCGTATGCATAGACAACGCCTTGACGGATGTCCACGAACAAATTTGGCATTTTTGACGTCGGAATCCCGATCACCCAAAAAATGGTGTGTAATAGCACACGAAAATCCAAGAAATGAGGCGTATGCTCGCTTCGAGGCTCGTTTGACCTTCCAAAAGGGTCGGAAAATCTGTGATGGCCAACCGTATGCATAGACAACGTCTTGACGGACGTCCACGAACAAATTTGGCATTTTTGACGTCGGAATCCCGATCACCCAAAAAATGGTGTGTAATAGCACACGAAAATCCAAGAAATGAGGCGCATGCTCGCTTCGGGGCTCGTTTGACCTTCCAAATGGGTCGGAAAATCCGTGATGGCCAACCGTATGCATAGACAACGTCTTGACGGACATCCACGAACAAATTTGGCATTTTTGACGTCGGAATCCCGATCACCCAAAAAATGGTGTGTAATAGCACACGAAAATCCATGAAATGAGGCGTATGCTCGCTTCGGGGCTCGTTTGACCTTCCAAATGGGTCGGAAAATCCGTGATGGCCAACCGTATGCATAGACAACGTCTTCATGGACGTCCACGAACAAATTTGGCATTTTTGACGTTGGAATCCCGATCACCCAAAAAATGGTGTGTAATAGCACACGAAAATCTAAGAAATGAGGCGTATGCTCGCTTCGGGGCTCGTTTGACCTTCCAAATGGGTCGGAAAATCCGTGATGGCCAACCGTATGCATAGACAACGTCTTGACGGACGTCCACGAACAAATTTGGCATTTTTGACGTCGGAATCCCAATCACCCAAAAAATTGGTGTGTAATAGCACACGAAAATCCAAGAAATGAGGCGTATGCT
Organism: Solanum arcanum; assembly: GCA_027789145.1. Taxonomy (NCBI): domain Eukaryota; kingdom Viridiplantae; phylum Streptophyta; class Magnoliopsida; order Solanales; family Solanaceae; genus Solanum; species Solanum arcanum. Next base: position 8,148 of record JAPXVU010000136.1, read on the forward strand.
CGCTTCGGGCTCGTTTGACCTTCCAAATGGGTCGGAAAATCCGTGATGGCCAACCGTATGCATAGACAACGTCTTGACGGACGTCCACGAACAAATTTGGCATTTTTGAAGTCAGAATCCCGATCACCCAAAAAATGGTGTGTAATAGCACACGAAAATCCAAGAAATGAGGCGTATGCTCGCTTCGGGGCTCGTTTGAACTTCCAAATGGGTCGGAAAATCCGTGATGGCCAACCGTATGCATAGACAACGTCTTGACGGACGTCGACGAACAAATTTGGCATTTTTGACGTCGGAATCCCGATCACCCAAAAAATGGTGTGTAATAGCACACGAAAATCCAAGAAATGAGGCGTATGCTCGCTTCACGGCTCGTTTGACCTTCCAAATGGGTCGGAAAATCCGTGATGGCCAACCGTATGCATAGACAACGTCTTGACGGACGTCCACGAACAAATTTGGCATTTTTGACGTCGGAATCCCGATCACCCAAAAAATGGTGTGTAATAGCACACGAAAATCCAAGAAATGAGGCGTATGCTCGCTTCGGGGCTCGATTGACCTTCCAAATGGGTTGGAAAATCCATGATGGCCAACCGTATGCATAGACAACGTCTTGACGGACGTCCACGAACAAATTTGGCATTTTTGACGTCGGAATCCCGATCACCCAAAAAATGGTGTGTAATAGCACACGAAAATCCAAGAAATGAGGCGTATGCTCGCTTCGGGGCTCGTTTGACCTTCCAAATGGGTCGGAAAATCCGTGATGGCCAACCGTATGCATAGACAACGTCTTGACGGACGTCCACGAACAAATTTGGCATTTTTGACGTCGGAATCCTGATCACCCAAAAAATGGTGTGTAATAGCACACGAAAATCCAAGAAATGAGGCGTATGCTCGCTTCGGGGCTCGTTTGACCTTCCAAATGGGTCGGAAAATCCGTGATGGCCAACCGTATGCATAGACAACGTCTTGACGGACGTCCACGAACTAATTTGGCATTTTTGACGTCGGAATCCCGATCACCCAAAAAATGGTGTGTAATAGCACACGAAAATCCAAGAAATGAGGTGTATGCTCGCTTCGGGGCTCGTTTGACCTTCCAAATGGGTTGGAAAATCCGTGATGGCCAACCGTATGCATAGACAACGTCTTGTCGGATGTCCACGAACAAATTTGGCATTTTTGACGTCGGAATCCCGATCACCCAAAAATGGTGTGTAATAGCACACGAAAATCCAAGAAATGAGGCGTATGCTCGCTTCGGGGCTCGTTTGACCTTCCAAATGGGTCGGAAAATCCGTGATGGCCAACCGTATGCATAGGCAACGTCTTGACGGACGTCCACGAACAAATTTGGCATTTTTGACGTCGGAATCCCGATCACCCAAAAAATGGTGTGTAATAGCACACGAAAATCCAAGAAATGAGGCGTATGCTCGCTTCGGGCTCGTTTGACCTTCCAAATGGGTCGGAAAATCCGTGATGGCCAACCGTATGCATAGACAACGTCTTGACGGACGTCCACAAACAAATTTGGCATTTTTGACGTCGGAATCCCGATCACCCAAAAAATGGTGTGTAATAGCACACGAAATCCAAGAAATGAGGCGTATGCTCGCTTCGGGGCTCATTTGACCTTCCAAATGGGTCGGAAAATCCGTGATGGCCAACCATATGCATAGACAACGTCTTGACGGAAGTCCACGAACAAATTTGGCATTTTTGACGTCGGAATCCCGATCACCCAAAAGATGGTGTGTAATAGCACACGAAAATCCAAGAAATGAGGCGTATGCTCGCTTCGGGGCTCGTTTGACCTTCCAAATGGGTCGGAAAATCCGTGATGGCCAACCGTATGCATAGACAACGTCTTGACGGACGTCCACGAACAAATTTTGCATTTTTGACGTCGGAATGCCGATCACCCAAAAAATGGTGTGTAATAGCACACGAAAATCCAAGAAATGAGGCGTATGCTCGCTTCGGGGCTCGTTTGACCTTCTAAATGGGTCGGAAAATCCGTGATGGCCAACCGTATGCATAGAACACGTCTTGACGGACGTCCACGAACAAATTTGGCATTTTTGACGTCTGAATCCCGATCACCCAAAAAATGGTGTGTAATAGCACACGAAATCCAAGAAATGAGGCGTATGCTCGCTTCGGGGCTCGTTTGACCTTCCAAATGGGTCAGAAAATCCGTGATGGCCAACCGTATGCATAGACAACGTCTTGACGGACGTTCACGAACAAATTTGGCATTTTTGACGTTGAAATCCCGATCACCCAAAAAATGGTGTGTAATAGCACACGAAAATCCAAGAAATGAGGCGTATGCTCGCTTCGGGGCTCGTTTGACCATCCAAATGGGTCGGAAAATCCGTGATGGCCAACCGTATGCATAGACAACGTCTTGACAGACGTCCATGAACAAATTTGGCATTTTTGATGTCGGAATCCTGATCACCCAAAAAATGGTGTGTAATAGCACACGAAAATCCAAGAAATGAGGCGTATGCTCGCTTCGGGGCTCGTTTGACCTTCCAAATGGGTCGGAAAATCTGTGATGGCCAACCGTATGCATAGACAACGTCTTGACGGACGTCCACGAACAAGTTTGGCATTTTTAACGTCGGAATCCCGATCACCCAAAAAATGGTGTGTAATAGCACACGAAAATCCAAGAAATGAGGCATATGCTTGCGTCGGGGCTCGTTTGACCTTCCAAATGGGTCGGAAAATCCGTGATGGCCAATCATATGCATAGACAACGTCTTGACGGTCGTCCACGAACAAATTTGGCATTTTTGACGTCAGAATCGCGATCACCCAAAAAATGGTGTGTAATAGCACACGAAAATCCAAGAAATGAGGCGTATGCTCGCTTCGGGGCTCGTTTGACCTTCCAAATGGGTCGGAAAATCCGTGATGGCCAACCGTATGCATAGACAACGTCTTGACGGACGTCCACGAACAAATTTGGCATTTTTGACGTCGGAATCCCGATCACCCAAAAAATGGAATGTAATAGCACACGAAAATCCAAGAAATGAGGCGTATGCTCGCTTCGGGGCTCGTTTGACCTTCCAAATGGGTTGGAAAATCCGTGATGGCCAACCGTATGCATAGACAACGTCTTGACGGACGTCCACGAACAAATTTGGCATTTTTGACGTCGGAATCCCGATCACCCAAAAAATGGTGTGTAATAGCACACGAAAATCCAAGAAATGAGGCGTATGCTCGCTTCGAAGCTTGTTTGACCTTCCAAATGGGTCGGAAAATCCGTGATGGCCAACCGTATGCATAGACAACGTCTTGACGGACGTCCACGAACAAATTTGGCATTTTTGACGTCGGAATCCCGATCACCCAAAAAATGGTGTGTAATAGCACACGAAAATCCAAGAAATGAGGCGTATGCTCGCTTCGCGGCTTGTTTGACCTTCCAAATGGGTCGGAAAATCCGTGATGGCCAACCGTATGCATAGACAACGTCTTGATGGATGTCCACGAACAAATTTGGCATTTTTGACGCCAGAATCCTGATCAACTAAAAAATGGTGTGTAATAGCACACGAAAATCCAAGAAATGAGGCGTATGCTCGCTTCGGGGCTCGTTTGACCTTCTAAATGGGTCGGAAAATCCGTGATGGCCAACCGTATGCATAGACAATGTTTTGACGGACGTCGACGAACAAATTTGGCATTTTTGACGTCGGAATCCCGATCACCCAAAAAATGGTGTGTAATAGCACACGAAAATCCAAGAAATGAGGCGTATGCTCGCTTCGGGGCTCGTTTGACCTTCCAAATGGGTCGGAAAATCCGTGATGGCCAACCGTATGCATAGACAACGTCTTGACGGACGTCCACGAACAATTTTGGCATTTTTGACGTCCGAATCCCGATCACCCAAAAAATGGTGTGTAATAGCACACGAAAATCCAAGAAATGAGGCGTATGCTCGCTTCGGGGCTCGGTTGACCTTCCAAATGGGTCGGAAAATCCGTGATGGCCAACCGTATGCATAGGCAACGTCTTGACGGACGTCCACGACAAAATTTGGCATTTTTGACGCCGTAATCCCGATCACCAAAAAATGGTGTGTAATAGCACACGAAAATCCAAAAATGAGGCGTATGCTCGCCGAGGCTCGCTTGACCTTCCAAATAGGTCGGAAAATCCGTGATGGCCAACCGTGATGCATAGACAACGTCTTGACGGACGCCCACGAACAAATTTGGCCTTTTGACGCCGGAATCCCGATCACCCAAAAAATGGTGTGTAATAGCACACCTAAAATCCAAGAAATGAGGCGTATGCTCGCCAGGCTCGTTTGACCTTCCAAGTGGGTCGGAAAATCCGTGATGGCCAACCGTATGCATAGACAACGTCTTGACGGACGTCCACGAACAAATTTGGCATTT
>JAPXVU010000137.1:0-12534 GCA_027789145.1 Solanum arcanum
TAGAAAAAGTATGTCGGCCATTTGGCCAAAATTTATTTTGTTTTTTGTAAAAAAGTTGTAAAGTAAATAGTGTCAGTATCCTATTCATGAATAGTAACCATGAATAGTAAGAGTCAAGTTACTGTGTAAATAGTAAGAGTCAAGTAACTGTGTAAATAGTAAAGGCCAATCGTCCTTTAACAAGGATGAAAGGTCATTATGTATGTCTATATAAGGGGCATTTGCCTTCATAAATAAAATATCCTTCTTCCAACAATCTACTCTCTACTCTCAAATAATAAATCCGCTTCACATATACAGGTGAAGAGATAAGTGGAATCCCAGAGGTCCACAAAGCATTTTTAATATATAAGAAGATAACAAAAGGAAACTTATTTTTTATAAGATTCTACACGGCACCAGCAGAGATACTCTATGATGAAATAAAGCCAATGATCCAGATAGTCAAAATTGGGCTAACACGAGAAATGATAATCCCAGAAGATATAGGCCAACAGCCAGAGATAACAAGTGTTGAGATACCCAGTTTCTATGCCAATAAAAGGATAATTGGATTATCAACTATTATACAAGAGCTAGCAAATAACTATCTACAAGGCAACGCCATATGGAGCTACTATTCGAGAGACCACTTAATGATATATGCCAATTCGAAAGAAATAAGACAAGCAGATATGGAAGAAGTCCAAAAATGGATTTTGACCCTGTTAAAACCAGAAGCTACGCCAACAACTAGAGCAATAAAGCAAGGATTTATATCCGAAGAACTAATGACGAGATATTGCAAACTAGTCGGACACAATTACCCAGACCACATATGTTCAAAATGCAACCAAGGTGATGACATAATTCCAGAAGTACAACTGGAATAAGCTGAGAAAAAGAAAATAAGGAAAAGATAGACATAAAATATATGTAAATTAGTCATTGTCGGCCACATGTAAAAAGTAAAGGCCATTAAATAAAGTAGAAAAAGTATGTCGGCCATTTGGCCAAAATTTATTTTGTTTTTTGTAAAAAAAAAGTTGTAAAGTAAATAGTGTCAGTATCCTATTCATGAATAGTAACCATGAATAGTAAGAGTCAAATTCTTGTGTAAATAGTAAGAGTCAAGTAGCTGTGTAAATAGTAAAGGGCAATCGTCCTTTAACAAGGATGAAAGGTCATTATGTAAGTTTATATAAGGGGCATTTGCCTTCATAAATAAAATATCCTTCTTCCAACAATCTACTCTCTACTCTCAAATAATAAATCCGCTTCCACCCTCCATTGGTATCGAGCTAGATAATTAAATAACTATGGAAATCAAATCAACTATGACAGATGATCTACAAGAGCAATGTATACCATTTTATATTCATGAGTAACTAAATTAATTTATTCTGAAAATCTCTTGTTAATTATAATTGTTTATCATGTTTGAATAATGTTATAATAACCATCTTTAGAAAGTTTGCTCTGAAATATTCTTGAATAAGTATGCCCAGACTATGCCATCCTAAGGTTGAAACCGGTGGCGAGAGAAGGCCGTTAGGGGAGTAAACAAAGTTGAGGTATTTGTTAGGGTAACTAATCAAAGAAGAAAGCTGTAGTAGTGACCAGACGAGATGATTATTAAATCATTATTTTGCATAATAAGCAAGTATAATTTATTAAGAGGTTGGAAGGAATAAAATTTTAGTGAAAAATAAAAATAATAAAAATGGAAACATACCTATTAAATGATGATGTTGATTATAAGATATTACTACTCTATATACTAAAAAATTTGAATACTGATATAAAAAGAGAAATTTATAATAAATTATTAACATATGAGATAATAGAAATAACAACCCAAGGTTGGACTGAGTTAACCATACAAAGTATAGAAGATGAACTTTACTTTGACATATATGATTTATATGATGACATAGATATATTCAGAGATCAATGATAAATTACGAATATTTACAATATTGGGTATAAACTATAGAAGACATAGATCTACAAGAAAAACTACTAATTGAAAATTTATTTGGTTATTTAAGAACTCGAGAAGATGAATATCAAGAATATATTATAACTAATGCTAATAAAATACAAAGATTAGGTCTACTTAAAAAAGAATATTATAGAAAGACATTTTATGAAGAATAATACAACACCAATCAAAGAAACTAAAATAACAAAAACTAAGATAGACAAAAAGGTACGAAAAATATGGAAAAAATTAAAATCCTTATATATAGAATATCAAGTCAAAACAGATAATGATAAAAAAGATCATTTGATAAAAATAATTTCAAAAACAGAATACAAATATGTTTGCTATTTGAAGAAACAATATGAACGCAGAAAAATATAAACAACAACTAATAGAAAAAATAATGGAACAAATAACTTAAAAAGAACAAGAATTACAACATAGAAAAAGAAGGTTAGATGAAAATATATTAGCAGGAGTATGTAATAAATCAATACTAGCACAAAGAAAAGATATATTAATGTTAGAATTAGAATTAGATTATCTTGAATATGAATTACAACATAATATAATACATAGATCATAATGAACAAAGAAGAGTTTGCAGTAGACGAAAAGACATATGAAAACCAAGACGGAATGATAATAAAAATAGTATTTTCAAATCTAGGAAGAAGATACAAGAAAATAGGAAATAACTTATATTTAATGCTAGAAAAAGAAACAGCAAAATTAGAAGATAGTTTAACAGCTATGGTAAGAATAACAAAAGAAAATGAAGAAATAGATAAATCAAGAGAAATTGAAAAAATAAAAACACAAGCAAAACAAGAAGTACAAAATTTAGAAGAAATAAAAAATACAAGAATAAGTGAATTAGAAAAAGAATTAGCTAGGTTAAAATTATTATATGAAAATAAACAAAAAGAAAAAGATAAAGAGTTAGAATTAACAAATGAAATAAAACAAATGGAACAAAAATTAAATGAAGATATTGAGGTAAATGAAATAGATGGAAATGAAAATGACCAACAATCAGAAATAAGCGATATAAGTGAAACATATACAGAAATATTAGAACAGATAAATAAATCGAAAAAATTAGAAATAAACACAGGAGATATGGATAGGCCTAGTACGTTGTAACGACCTGTTTAGTCGTTTTGAGCAGCAGAATTATTTCTGGAAAAACTGGCTGAAACCCCGGACCCAACGACGGACCGTCACAGGCCCGACGGACCGTCGTGGGTGTTTCGTTCCATGACACTTAGCGTTCTGAAATTGGGTACTGAAAATCGACTCTCACGAACCGTAGCGAAATGGCGTAATGGACCGTCAAATCCTGACGAACCGTCGTGAGTACCACGTTAAACACTTCAATTTTTGAGAATTTGGTGCAAGCGAGCTCACGACCGCCCGGGGCGGAGGCGGAGCGGACCGTCACAAGGGTGGCCGGGCCGTCCTGACCACAGGAATCGGGGAGGTCACGGCGACTTTGTGTGACGGACCGTCGCACTCCGCGACGACCGTCCGCAGTCATGTGATCCCGATCAAAATCGGATTTCTTTCCACGTTTTAAGGGACGTTTTGGACTATTCTTTCCTTAATTATAAAGTTTGAGGGTTATTATTAATAAATCTAATTACTTTGGGGTTAAAATAGGTAACCTTAAGTTAATTAGTGGGTCATTATTACCATCTTTCATTCTTAATTATAGAATAATTAGGGTAAAGGAAAGAGGGTTTTGGAATAAAACAAAAGAGAAAGAACAAGAGAGGGAAAAGAGAAACGAATTGAGGGAGATTGAACGAGAAGAACAAAGCTTGGGAGAATTCTTGTTGATTCCAATTCTTCGGTGAAGGTAGGTTATGGTTTCTTTTACGATATTCGTAGTAAACTCTTAATAGTGAATGACATGTGTTGATAGTATTGTAAACCCCTCTATGTGCTTAAATTGTATGCTTGCATGAGTATGATTATGAAATTGTGAACGAATAAGCATGATGAAGCTATTGAATCCCAAATCTTGATAAAAACCCTAATTCACTTGTTAATGATGATGCCTTAGTATGAAAGAAGGCTTGATGAATTAGGGGATCGGGTGCCACGTTCCGGTACCAGGATAGAATGAATATGAGGATCGGAGTGTCACGTTCCGACGCTAGGATAGTATATGAGGATCGGGTGCCACGTTCCGGTACCAGGATAGAATGAATATGAGGATCGGGTGCCACGTTCCGGTACCAGGATAGAATGAATATGAGGATCGGAGTGTCACGTTCCGACACCAGGATAGTATATGAGGATCGGGTGCCACGTTCCGGTACCAGGATAGAATGAATATGAGGATCGGGTGCCACGTTCCGGTACTAGGATAGAATGAATATGAGGATCGGAGTGTCACGTTCCGACACCAGGATAGTATATGAGGATCGGAGTGCCACGTTCCGGCACCAGGATAGAAATAGAGGAGCGGAGTGTCACGTACCGACACAAGAGGAAGAAAGATAATGAATCTTGAAAGATAATGAATATACTCAATCTAATGAACTTAATTCCCAAATGAGTATGGTATTGAGGCTTGAGTCCTCATGTGTGAACTTCGGTTGTAGTTATTGATGAATTTATGTTGTTATTGCTACATGTTGAGTATTGTAGTTGATTTACCTTATTATTGATATATCGTTCCCTATTTTGAGTTGGCCGATGATATCTACTCGATACTTGTGGTTATCTTGACCCCCTACTTGTTATGTTTTCTTCTTTGTTATTTGTGCAATGCAGCAAACGTTCCGTCAACTTCAACTCAACAGTAGATCTAGCCAGTCTTCACTACCTTCGGAAAATTCAGGGTGAGCTAATGCGTCTAGCTTGGGTAGGTCTTCTTCTTCAAGTCTTGATGCCTTGAACTTCCGGCATGGACTAGCTAGTATTAGTTTTAGCTTCTTAGACAGTTTTAGTTTAGAAGTTTGAGATAGATGTTCTTGTGATGATGACTTCCAGATTTTGGGAATATTAATAATAGTTTGGAATTGTTCTATTAACGAGTTAAGTCTTCCGCATTTGTCACGACCCAAAACCGATCGCGACTGGCACCCACATTTACCCTCCTATGTGAGCGAACCAACCAATCTAAACCTTAACATTTAAATGAAATATCATCATAAAGTAATGCGGAAGACTTAAACTCATTAATAAAATAAATAACTATTATTATCCCCAAAATCTGGAAGTCATCATCACAAGAACATCTACAATCAAATGACTAAACTAAGAATGTCTAAGAACTAAAAATACATAAAAGCTAGTCCATGCCGGAGTTCAAGGCATCAAGACTTGAAGAAGAAGATCCATCCAAGCTAGACGTATTAGCTCACCCTGAATTTCGATTGTAGTAAGGCGGCTTGAATCATCTTGAGTTGAAGATGACGGAGCGTTATTGTATTCCACAATTAGCAAAGAAGAAAACATAAAAGTAGAAGTCGATTACAACCACAAGTCTTGAGTAGATATCATCGGCCAACTCAAAATAGAAAACAGTATATATCAGTTAATATCCTAAATCAACTATAAAACTCAACATGTAGCAACAACAAGTACTATAATCATCAATAAGTACCATTAAGTTCATCCATGAGGGCTCAAGCCTCAATACCATGCTCATTTGGGAATTAAGTTCATTATGTTGAGTATATTCTCATCTTTCACGATTCATTATTCATATTCCTCTTGTGTTGGTACGTGACACTCCGCTCCCTCATATTCATTAATCCTCTTGTGTCGGTACGTGACACTCCGATCCCCTAAATCTACGTGTCGGTTCGTGACACCCGATCCCCTACATCTACGTGTCGGTTCGTGACACCCGATCCCCTAAATCTACGTGTCGGTTCGTGACACCCGATCCCCTAAATCTACGTGTCGGTTCGTGACACCCGATCCCCTAAATCTACGTGTCGGTTCGTGACACCCGATCCCCTATATGTGTCGGTACGTGACACTCCGATCCCCTAATTCTACGTGTCGGTTCGTGACACCCGTCCCACTAATACTATGTGTCGGAGCGTGACACTCCGATCCACTAATTCTCATTATATCCGTTCATCAAGCCTTCTCTATACCAAGGCATCATCAATCCCATTACTTTAATTCATCAAGCCTTCTTTTATACCAAGGCCTTATCATTAACAAGTAGATTAAAGTTTCTTTCAAGATTTGGGATTCAATAGCTTCGTCATGCTTATTTATTCATAATTACATAATAACATCATTCATGCAAGCATACAATTAAGCATATAGAAGGGTTTTACAATACTACTAACATATATCATTAAGTATTAAGAGTTTACTATGAATAGCATGAAAACCATAACCTACCTCCACCGAAGAATTGGAATCAACAAGCAATTTCCCAAGCTTTGATATTCTTCTTCCTCGTTCGACTCTCTCTCTCTCCCAATCGATTCAATCTGTCTCTCTTTACATTCTTTTCTTTTTCTTATTCAAACCCTCTTTCTTTTACCTAATTCTATATAATTAGGAATGAAAGATGGTAATAATGACCCACTAATTAACTTAAGGTTACCTAATTTAACCCCAAGTAATTAGATTTATTAATAATAACCCTCAAACTTTATAATTAAGGAAAGAATAGTCCAAACGACCCTTAAAGCGTGGGGAGAAATCCTAAAGCTGCACAGGATTGTGCGGCTGTGACGGGCCGTCGTGGAGTGCGACGGTCCGTCACCGCGAACGTCGTGTCCTCCCAGGTTTACGGTGGCTGTGACGGCCCGTCACCCTGTGACGGTCCGTCACGCCCTCCGTCTGACGGTCGAGACTCGTTTCTTGTACCAAATTCTCAAAAGTTGAAGTGTTTTGCAGCGGGTACTCACGACGGTTCGTCGTGGATGTGACGGTCCGTTACGCCATTTAGTTCTGAAGTTGAGAGAGTCGATTTTCAGTACCCAAATTAAAAATTCTAAGTGTCATGGGGCGGAACACCCACGGCGGTCCGTCGAGCCTGCGACGGTCCGTCGTTAGTCCGTGGTTTCAGCCGATTTTCCGAATTTGTTCTCACGCTCTAAAGCGACTAAGCGGTCGTTACAATAGATACCAATTTACCCATCGTTCGTCCCGAGCGATCAAAAGAAGAAAACGATGGCGAAGAGGAGTACCTGAATGCGTAAGCGGATGTGGGTATTTCTCTTGCATATCCGCCTCCTTCTCCCAAGTAGCCTCTTCAACGGTCGATTCTTCCATTGGACTTTGATGGATGCAATTTCTCTCGACCTCAACTTGCGAACCTCCTATCTAATATAGCAACAGGCTCCTCCTCATATGACTAGTTCTCATCGAGTAAAGCCGAATCCCAGCGGATGATGTAGTTTCCATCTCCATGGTATCTTTTCAACATGGACACATGAAATACCGGATGTACTCAGGACAGCCACAGGGCAAGGCTAATTCATAAGCCACCTCCCTACTCGCTTTAGTACCTCAAATGGTCCAATATACCTTGGACTTAGCTTACCTCTTTTGCCAAACCGCATCACCCCTTTCATAGGTGAAACCTTCAACAAGACTCGTTCACCTTCCATGAACTCCAAGTCTCTAACCTTTCGGTCTGCATACTCCTTTTGTCTACTTTGCGCCGCTAGAAGCTTTTCTTGAATGCCCTTCACCTTATCTAACGAATCCCTTAAAAGATCGGTACCCCAGGTCTAACCTCGAATGCATCAAACCAACCAATGGGAGACCTACATCTCCTCCCATACAATGCTTGAATGGAGCCATGTCAATGCTTGAGTGATAGCTATTATTGTATGAAAACTCCGCTAAGGGTAAGAAGCTATCCCAATGGCCACCAAACTCTATCACGCATGCGCAAGCATATCCTCCAACACTTGAATCGTTCGTTCGGGTGACCATCGGTGCGAGGATGGAACGCAGTACTAAGGTCCAACCTAGTACCCAATTCCGCATGCAATGTTTTCCAAAACTTAGAAGTAAAGCTGCGTGCGTCTATCGATATAATGGAGAGTGGAACCCCATGCAATCGAGCGATTTACGAGATATAGATCTTGGCTAACTTCTCTGCATTGTAAGTCACCTTGACCAGGAATAAAATGAGCGGAGACTTAGTTAACCTATCAACAATCACCCAAATGGAGTCATACTTACCCAATGTCTTTGGAAGACCAACCACGAAGTCCATTGCGATTCTCTCCCACTTCTATTCAGGAATGGGCATTCTCTGAAGTGTTCCTCCGGGCCTTTGGTGTTCATACTTTACTTGTTGACAGTTTGGACACTTGGCAATAAAGTCAACAATATCACGCTTCATTCTACTCCACCAAAAGTGTTGCTTTAGGTCACGGTACATCTTGGTTGCACCCGGATGTATAGAATACCTTGAGCTATGAGCTTACGCCGAGAATAGTGTTGATCAAATCATCAACTCGGGGTACACATACCCTTCCCTTAATCCTCAAAACACCTTCCTCATCAATTGTTGCTTCTTTAGCCTCTCCTTGCAACACTTTGTCTCGGATTCGCCTTAGTTTCTCATCATCAAACTGTTTTCCCTTAATCTTGTCAAGAAAAGAAGATCTCGACTCCACACTAGCTAACAATCCTCCCTTCTCATTTACTTCTAACCTCATCAAATCGTTAGCCAAAATCTGTTCTTCTCTAGCCAATGGGCGCCTAGAAGCTTGCAAATGAGCTAGACTTCCCATGCTTCCCGCCTTTCTACTCAAAGCATCCGCTACAACATTCGCTTTTCCCGGATGATACAAGATAGTGATATCGTAGTCCTTTAGTAACTCCATCCATCTCCTCTGTCTTAAGTTCAAATCTTTCTGAGTAAAGACATACTGAAGGCTACGATGATCCGTGTAGACCTCACACTTAACCCCATATAAATAGTGTCTCCATTGCTTTAGTGCAAACACTACCGCGGCCAACTCCAAATCATGGGTCGGATAGTTACGTTCATGCACCTTTAATTGCCTCGAAGCATAAGCAATCACATTTTTCTCTTGCATTAACACTGCACCCAACCCAGAATAGGATGCATCACAGTAAACAATGAAGTCTTTACCCTCTATTGGCAAGGTAAGAATTGGTGCGGTAGTCAACAAAGTCTTAAGCTTCTGAAAGCTTTCCTCACATTCATCTGACCATACAAATGGAACATTCTGCTTAGTCAAGTTCGTCAATTGGGAAGCAATAGAAGAGAATCCCTTGACAAATCTGCGGTAGTAGCTAGCTAACCCAACAAAGCTCCTTATTTCTGATACATTAGTGGGTCTTACCCAATTCTTCACTGTCTCAATCTTAGATGGATCTACCATCACTCCATCCTTAGAAACTACGTGCCCCAAGAAGGACACCGCATCTAGCCAAAACTCACACTTAGAGAATTTGGCGTAAAGCTTTTTCTCCCTCAACATTTCCAATACCATTCTCAAATGCTCTTCATGTTCCTTCTTGCTCTTCGAGTATACCAATATATCATCAATAAATACGATCACGAAAAGGTCCAAATATGGCTTAAAGATCCCGTTCATCAAGCTCATGAACGTAAGACCAAAAGACATCACCACAAATTCGTAATGTCCATATCTAGTTCGAAAAGCGGTCTTTGGCACATCCGTTGCTCGTATTTTCAATTGATGATAACCGGATCTCAAATCAATCTTAGAGAAGACACAAGCACCTTGTAACTGATCGAACAAGTCATCAATGCGAGGAAGAGGATACTTGTTCTTTATGGTTACCTTGTTTAGTTGTCTGTAGTCTATGCACATCCGAAAACTCCCATCCTTCTTCTTCACAAACAAAACCGGAGCACCCCAAGGGGATGCACTTGGTCTAATGAAGCCTTTGTTCAATAACTCTTGAAGTTGTGCCTTTAACTCTCTTAACTCCCCGGGAGCCATTCTATAAGGGGGTATAGAAATGGGGCGAGTACCCGGTTCAAGATCAATGCAGAAGTCAATATCCCTATCTGGTGGCATACCAGGAAGATCTGCGGGGAACACATCCAAAAACTCACGGACTACCGAAACCGACTCAATTGAGGGTACTTGAGTAGTGTCATCCTTGAGATGGGCCAAGAAAGCTAAACACCCTTTACTAACCATTTTCTTAGCACGAAGAAAGGAGATGATACGCACCGGATTAGAAGTGTAGTCACCCTCCCACACTAACGGATCTGTCCCAGGCTTGGCTAACGTCACCGTTTTAGCATTACAATCCAAGATCGCAAAATTCGGAGAAAGCCAAGTCATACCCAGAATTACATCAAAATCAACCATTTCTAGAATAACCAAATCTACATAAGTGTTGCTCCCCACAAAAGTCACCAAACAAGACCTATACACTTTTTCAACTATCACAGACTCACCCACCGGAGTAGAAACACGAATAGGCATATCAAGTAATTCACAATGTAAATTAAGACCATTAGCAAATGAGGAAGATACATAAGAAAACGTGGATCCAGGATCAAACAATACAGAAGCCATGCAATCACAAACCAGAAGATTACCTGTGATGCCAGCATCAGAGGCCCCCGCTTCAGACCGCCCAGGGAAAGCGTAACAATGGGCCCTATCGTTAAATGCATCCGTTGCCCCTACCATGTTGTGATGTAGTGGCTCCAGTTTGCCCATCACCTCTGCCGTTTTGGTGACCACCATTACCTCGACTACCACGTCCTCCAGAATAACGGCCTCTACCATGACCACCTCTACCTCTAGCTATTGGGGGTCTATAACTTTGTTTGGGACAATTCCTCCTAATATGTCCAGTCTCCCCACATCCATAACACTCTCTAGAGTCAAGCATAGGTCTCTCAGAGAAGTGTTGGCCGGTCTGGTGGTCCCCAACTACGATCTGTAGTGAAGGCCGAATTGGTCGAACCGAGTAGCCTCCAGTCTGTCCTCTAGTATCTGAACTATTAAACTCACCTCCCTTTGAAACCTTTTTGATGTCGAAGTTGTGGTGAAGTCATCCGCTTCACTCCTTCCACCTCTATCACAAAGTCTACCACCTCTTGGAAGGATTTTGCCGTTGCCGCTACGAAAGGCGAAATCCGCAACTCGATCTCAACCCCTTCACAAAAGCGGCGGATCCGTTCTTGTGGGTGAAAGCGAGTTGAGTGGCATACCTTGATAAAGCACGAAACTTAGCCTCATATCGTTAACCGTCATCCTACCTTGCTCGAGACTCAAGAACTCATCCCTTTTTCTATCTCTCAAAGTCCTTGGGATATACTTCTCCATAAGCGAGTAGAAGGATGCCCAAGTCATGGGTGTGGCCTCTGTCGGTTGACACTCGACATGTGATCGCCACCACATTTTGGCGTTCCTTGAAAGCGATAGCTTACGAACTCAACGCCAAACCGTTCTACTATCCCCATCTTGTGTAGTAGCTCATGACAATCAACCAGGAAAATCATAAGCATCTTGATTACGCACCCTTGAAGGCGGAGGTTTCAATTTCAAGAACTTCTTGAAAAGTTCGTCGATCGCTTGTCATTATCGGTCCGATGGTCAGGCGTGGAAATGTGCCTATCTCGATGAGGCATCCATGCGAGGAGCCATAGTAGCGCATGTCGTATCTCTGAAACCGGAGGTGTTGGTGCGAAACTTTGGAGGTGCACGACCACGATCGGATAATCCACTAAGATAAGCAAGTACTTGGTTGATCATCTGCAGGGGTAGGTTGGGGTGGCAATTCCTCATGTTGCGCTTGTTCATTCACCCGTCCTCCCTCTCTTACTACCTCTTGATCGGTGGAGGAGTCACCGCCCTAGCATCGGATGGGCAAGGTGCTCGTCCTCTTCCTCTAGAGGGCGTCCTCCCACGACCTCTCCCGGCCTCTTGCCGTTGTTCTCCCTCGAGCCCACGGCCCGGTGGGCTGGCTCAGACGTTCGTTGTCTTGCCGGTGTTGTTGTTGGCGCGGTCGTGGCTCTAGTTCTAACCATCTGCGAAATAGAGTGAAGATGGTCAGATACCAATTCGTATCGCCTAGATACCAATTGGACTCAAGTAGTAGCACGAAAGAAAGAATGAAAGAGTGAAATTTTCCTAAAGTCTTGTAGCCTCTCAAGGAATAGTAAAGCGTCCCCTACCGTTCCTTAAGACTCTACTAGACTGTTCTTGTGTGATGAGACCAACGAACCTAATGCTCGATACCAAGTTTGTCACGACCCAAAACCGATCATGGCCCGGCACCCACATTTACCCTCCTATGTGAGCGAACCAACCAATCTAAACCTTAACATTTAAATGAAATATCATCATAAAGTAATGCGGAAGACTTAAACTCATTAATAAAATCAATAACTATTATTATCCCCAAAATCTGGAAGTCATCATCACAAGAACATCTACAATCAAATGACTAAACTAAGAATGTCTAAGAACTAAAAATACATAAAAGCTAGTCCATGCCGGAGTTCAAGGCATCAAGACTTGAAGAAGAAGATCCAGTCCAAGCTAGGCGTATTAGCTCACCCTGAATTTCTGGTGTAGTAAGGCTGGCTTGAATCACTGCTG
>JAPXVU010000138.1:5000-12438 GCA_027789145.1 Solanum arcanum
CCACTTTGATAGGCACATATCTTTTCTTCTTGTTTAATACTATATTTATGCGGTTTCGATTTTAATCGCACCGCATCCCTCAAAACTTCCATCTGTTTCTATTATTAAATAATCTGTTTCTAGTGGCATATTTAAATCAGGAATGTTTTTTATTCTTTCCTTTATTTCTTGTACTAATTTTATGTCTTCTATATTAAAATTTCTCTGTCCTTTATTTCCTGTCTTAGAATATAATGGTCCTGCTATTTTTCCTAAATCTTTTATAAAAGGTCTTGCATAATTAACTATACCTAGAAATTTTTGTAGATTTTTAAATTATCTAATTTATCTGGCATATCTAGTGCCTTTTTAGCTATATGAGGTTGTAATTTAACTTTTCCTTCTCCTAAAATAATTCCTAAAAAATTTATATAATTTTTACATAATTCCATTTTCTTTTTACTAATTATTATTCCATTATTAACAAATAGTCTGAAAACTGTTTGTAAATGTCCTAAGTGTTCTTTTATATCTTTGCTAAATACTAGAATATCATCTACATATACTAAAACAAATCTTTTGTATTCTCCAAATATTTTATCCATTTTTCTTTGAAATATTGGAGGTGCTGTTTTTAATCCAAATGGCATAACTAGCCATTCAAAGTGTCCTTGAGGCAAGTAAATCTTTGTCCATTCTATGCTATCTGGATGCATTTTTATTTGCCAGTATCCTGACTTACAATCAAATTTACTAAAAATTGTTTTTCCTTGAATTCTATTTATTAACTCTGTTTTATCTGGTAATTTATATCCATCTGTTCTAGTATTATCATTTGATCTCTTATAATTTATGACCATTCTGGCCTTTCCTCTAATTATTTCATTATGATTTCGTACCATAAATGCTGCTGATCTATGCTTTGAAGTTGATCTTCTTATTACTCCTAATTCTAATAGTTCTTTAATTTGTATTTTGAAGTCTTCTTGATCTTGATTTGTGGCTTCTATAGAAATTTGTTTTTATTATGTATTCTGGGTTTATGATATCTAATTTACATACTATATGATTATTTTCCCAATGTTTTAAGGGTTTTTCTCCTATTATTTCTATTTGGTCTAATATTTTTACTATATTATCAAGGTCTTTTTGATTTTTTATTTGTCCTATTTGCTGAATTCCTGTTTTAAAATTGTATAATTCTGTCTCCATTTCTATTAAAACATAGTTTTTATTAACTATTTCATCTTCTTCATCTATTTCTAATGTATTTTCATATAATGTATTGCCTTCTTTTTTAATACATTGTATATTATTTTCACAGTTGTCGCAACATTTTTCTTTGTATCTTAGTTTAGTTTCAATTTTATTGGTTAAAACTGAAGTATGAGTAATATTTTTCATAAAAAGTATTCCGTCTCTAGTTATTAAAGTTCCTCCTTTGTTATGTAATATGAAATCTAGTCCTAACACAAAATCTACCCTTATGTCTAGATCTCTTACCCATATTTTATCCATTTTATAAGTGGGTTTATAAAATTCTGAACAAGTATTTAAGAAACTTATTTGAGCTTTATCTATATAATGTCTATATATATTATGTGTTCCATCCATTTGCATAGCTGCAAGTGGTTTTTCTAAAGTTTTTATTAATTCTATGGGTACAATCTTTTTATTTAGAATACTTTTAGTGCATCCTGAATCTATTAATGCTAAAGTCTCTATTTCATATTTTCCAATATTAAGTTTTGCTAATATTTTAATAGTATTTATATTTTTATCTTCATTACATATTAAAGTGTTAGATTCTTCATTCATTAATTCTTGATTATCTTCTGGTTGTTCTTGTTGTATATTTTTCCCTTTTTCTAGCCTTACTATTCTTTCTTCTAATTCTTTCATTTTTGCTTCTCATACTAGCACTTTTAAATTTACTAGAGGTTCTTACATTGTATCTTTCTTTTCCTTTCTGAGTTATTATTCCTAATTGGGTTTCTATGCAATTTATACATCCTTCTATGAAACATTTATTGCATTTAGCTCTTTTATGTTTGCTTGGGTACCATTTACACGATTACATGGATTACTATCTAATCCAGTATCTTTTTCAAATTATGTTCACATTCTACTATATTCATAAAATTTATCTTTAGATTATCTATATTCAAGTCTTCCATTCCTATTTAGTTAATTAATTCTTCTCCTTCAATTAGAAGAATCTTCTTCTTTGTTATTTTCATCTATATCAATACTTACTATAGAGTAAATACTTTCATTGTCGACATATATTCATCTACATTTAATAATGCTTCATTAAATTTTTCTTGTAGTTGTGCATTTCTGGTTTTAGCATTATATCTTTTAGGACAAGTATTTGCTAAATGTTCTATACTTCAATGTAAAACATTCTAGCTTATTTTTATAATTTCTATCATTCTATATTTTCTAACATGTCTATCTCTATTTAGATATGGTTTTCTTCTTTGAGGATTTTCTAAGAAAATATCCTTTCCTATTATATCTCTTATTATTTTGTGGATGGTATTTTTATATCTTTTCTTTTTGTATTGGTCTTTATCATAACTTTGAGTTGTATATATTATATCTTTACAGAAATTCATTTCATTCTGTTTTAGTTGCTTTTGTATTTGTAGATTAGTACATTTTTCTTGTAGTATTTCCATTATATGTTGTATTCTATGTCCTATTGACCATTTTGCTTGAGGATTTTGAGCTACTCCATCTCTTTTAGTCCATCTTTCTTCTATTTCTCTTCCTAAAGCTCCTGGTAATTTATTAAATAATTTTTTGCCTAAGTCTTGGTCAAAAGCATTTCCACTAATTGTACAATAATAGAAGTAATCGTTTAAAAATTTCTTTATATAATACCAATTACTTATACTTAATTGTTCTAATTTTATTACAGCATTTCGTTGTAAGGC
The DNA here is from genome assembly GCA_027789145.1 of Solanum arcanum. NCBI lineage: Eukaryota > Viridiplantae > Streptophyta > Magnoliopsida > Solanales > Solanaceae > Solanum > Solanum arcanum. The sequence goes on from JAPXVU010000138.1 coordinate 7,922, forward strand.
TAATAATCCACTATTTGGATCTTCTCCTGTTATTAATGTATGTATTTTATTTGTAAAGTTATAAGGATTTGGTCCTAATGATACTAAATCTTGAAATTCGATGGGAATTCTACTTTATAAGCTTCCCATAAAGCTTTAGTTGATTCTCCTAAGAACGTTTCTAAGTATTTGTACATTGTCTCTGCATCGATTTCAGATAATTTTTATAAAATCTGCTACTACTATTCCTTTCCATAAGTCTATTCTTGAATTCCATCTTTGTGGATCATGTCTTTGCTATATTTAGGATTTTTCCTTTACTACCTCCTTCTTGGAGTATTATTGGTTCTTCTATAGGCATTCTTTTTCCCATAGGTTTTACTTCTATTGTTGGAGTATCTCCTTGTCTATATACTCTTCTTCGTGGTATATTTCCTGTGCTATTATCTGTAGTATGTCCTTGTTCATTTGTTCTTTGAAATGGACTACTGGAACTAGCTGTTTCCATTAATTCTTTCTGACTAAGTATAGATTCTAATTCGGATATTTCACTATCATCATCTTGTATTTGCGTCATTATATTATTGCTTTTTTTCTAATTTATCTTGTAAATCTTTTTCTAATCTATATCCTTTATTATCGTTTCTTTGTTCACATACTTTAAAATGAGATATAGTCTGTTCTAAATTTAGGTTTTTTAGTTTACATCCTTTACATGTAAAAAGTCTATTATTATTTTCTTTGCATATTTCTTTCGCTTTTTCTATAGCTATATCTCTTTGCATAATCTTCTTCTAATGTTATTTCCATATTCATTCCTTCTAAAGGCATTTCTTCTATAGTACTTTCTTCTTCAAAGTCTTTTTGAGCTTCATAATTGTAGTCTGTGAATCTGATTGATGGTTCTCTTTTAGAATTTGTATATATTAGGTGAGCATCTGGTGTTAATGCTTCTTTTTCTTTAAAGTCTCCTAATTTCCATTCTAATCCTGCATATTCTTCAGGGTCTATTTTTATTGGTTTTATTAGTTTTATCCCTTTATTCCCCATTACTTCTACTACATCGTTTATTTGTAGTTTAAATCTAGTATTACTATTATCTGTCATTTTTCCTAGGAATCCTACACATATTAATAGATTTTTTCCACTACTCATTTCTTCATATCCTTTAGTTTGTATTCCTATTCTTATCTTAGTTCCAAATTCATTTAAATTCATCATAAAGTCTGGACTTATGTAGAAAATTCCTCCATTATTAGTCATATCTACTTCTGTTAATCCTATAATTGCCTTTTTTATATCTGACCATCTATTATCGTATATAGTAATTAATCCTTTTGTTCCCAAATTTTTTCTAGTTAATCCTTTAATTCCTATAACTACTAGTCCTATATGCATTAAATCTTTTTAGCGTATTGTATTTCTTTTATAGATTCAAGTGTTCACTAATGGTAATGATATCTTGAATTTTTTCCTAATCTTGATAGTTGTTCTTCTCTGTAGTGTCTATATAATTGAGATTTTGAATTTGTATTATATAGTACTTTTGGATTCAATAACTTTAATTGGTTTTGTTGAAAGATTTGTATATCTTTATCTGTGTCTATTATTTCTCCTAATTGTTGATTATTTTCTTCTCTTGTTTTTTTATTTAATATTTTTGATATAAAATTATTACTTATTTTGTTCTGGGTGTAACTAGGTTTTGGTCTTTTATCTCTTGATCTAGTTGGAAAAATGTCCATTTTTTCTGTTCTTTTTTAATTATTTTTTCTTTTTGAGGAGTAATTTTTATTTTATTTAGTTTTTCTATTAGTTCTCCTATTGCAGTTGTATCTATATTCTTACTTTCAAATTTTTCTTTGTAGTTTCTATCTATCTTATTATTTAATGATAATAAAAGTGATATTATTATATTATTTTGTTGTATAATAACTTGATCTGATTTTGAAGATGGGATAAAATCTTTATAGTCTGATGGAAGGGTTATTCTTTTTTCTATTAATTTTTGTGCTTCTTTATTTGTTTCTGCTTCTATTAAATTTATCATGAAAGAGCTATTTCTTTTATTGATTCTAATTGCTTTATTTCTTGTATTTTTATTATTAGTGTATTACTAATTTCTTCTTTAGGTTTATTTTTAATTCATTTACTTTTTTATTTAAGTCTACTCCTTGTTCTTTTAAGTAGTCTAGATTATTTTCTATTTTGCTAAAAAGCAGTTTTTGTTTATTTTGTATTTCCTCTTGTTCACTTAATATCTTTATAATTTTATTATTTGATTCTTTTAATTTTTCACTAAGATTAATTATAAGATCTATTAAAGTATTATATTGAGTATCTTCTGTATGTAAAATATGATTTCCGTTTCCGAAGTTACACTTAATTGTACTATCTGGTTTTACTCTTTGGAATCTTTTTTCTATTTGGATCTGTAAGTCTAGATAATCTGTATTCTTTGATGAAGCTATTTTTACTAAGTACTGTTTCAAAATCTCAATTATATAGACACTACAGAGAAGAACAACTATCAGTATTAGGAAAAAATTCAGTATCATTACCATTAGTGAACACTGAATCTATAAAAGAAATACAATACGCTAAAAAAGATTTAATGCATATAGGACTAGTAGTTATAGGAATTAAAGGATTAACTAGAAAAAATTTGGGAACAAAAGTATTAATTACTATATACGATAATAGATGGTCAGATATTTTCCCAATGTTATGTAGTTATCATTTTAGTTTCTAGTTTAACTTTTTTTTTTTTTTTTTTTTTATGGACTCTGTCCATTCACAAATCTATTATTACTGTTCATCTCTTCCTCTTAGCCTTTGTTCTTAAAAATAATCTTCTTTAACCACACCCCGGATTTGGTTATTCACAGTTCTTTTCTTCAGAACAATTAACCTGACAATTTCCTAGGAATTTACAGGTTAATCCATCGATATTTTTAAGAAGCCAAGAGACTAACCATATACTAAGTAATATAGATTCATGATATTTATGAACTTACAAGAAAATAATTACACATGATTTACATTAAACACACATAATTTACATATATGGGAAGTTTACTAAAAACTTAAATATGAAAACTTCATAACAGAGCAATAGAGTGAAGGAGTACTGAGTAGGACTACACAACATTAAGAAAAAACCACAAATATTTTTTAAATCACTCTTTTTATTGGAAAAATCCTTATTATTGAAATATCGTCTTATTTTGGTATCAGAGCCTTAGATCTAAAAGACCTTATATGAGAAAAGATTATTTTTCTAGAAAAACATCTGCTATAAATAGAAATCTGTTTTATAATAGACAACTTTTAAAAGATACAAAAAATTATAAGAAAGTTTTAGAAAATCATTTATATAAATTAGGATCAAGACTATCCTTAAGTTATACATATAAAAATTAGGAAAAATACTTAAAGAACTTAGAACAACTCTTAAACAAGCCCTTAAACAGACTAGTGAAGAATTAGTACAAATAAATTTAGAAATAAAAGAAATGTGAGAAAGAATAAAGGTACGAAAAAATAGTCCATATTACTATAATCCAAGAGGATAATATATGAGAAGACCACTTAAAAATACTAGAGAATATAAAAGAGTTAAAAGAAATTTGTTAAGTTTATATTTAGAATCGGATAGACTATTAAGAAATTTAAAAACAACTATTTCTATAAGCTCTAAAAAGAATTAACTAATAGATTAGACAATATATTTTTCTTAGCTATAATATTAGAAAAGAAATTAATAATACACCTTAAAACTAGAAATATCCCACTAAAACATACTTTATGAAGTGTATGCCCTGTTTTTGGAGTGTAAGATTTCATAATCATATAAGATATCAACATATAGAAGATAAGAAAAGACTAATAAGAATAAAGAAATCTATAGAAGCTTATATATATATATTTAAAACGAATTTTTGTACGACAAAATAAGTATGCTCAAAAGGCTATAGACAACAATGAATATATAAATGGTTTAAAATGGGAAGTACACGGACTTGAAAGAGATATAATATATGTGAATCAAAGAATAAAATATTTTTATGAATGTTATAAAGCAACTACCTTAGGATAAAAGCATTACTTAGTAAAAATAGCTTCATCAAAGAATATAGATTATCTAGACTTACAGATCCAAATAGAAAAAGATTCCAAAGAGTAAAACCAGATAGTACAATTAAGTGTAACTTGAAACGGAAATCATATTTTACATACGAAGATACTCAATATAATACTTTAATAGATCTTATAATTAATCTTAGTGAAAAATTAAAAGAATCAAATAATAAAATTATAAAGATATTAAGTGAACAAGAGGAAATACAAAATAAACAAAAAGCTGCTTTTAGCAAAATAGAAAATAATCTAGACTACTTAAAAGAACAAGGAGTAGACTTAAATAAAAAGTAAATGAATTAAAAATAAACCTAAAGAAGAAATTAGTAATACACTAATAATAAAAATACAAGAAATAAAAAGCAGAATTAGAATCAATAAAAGAAATAGTTCTTTCA
>JAPXVU010000139.1:0-12362 GCA_027789145.1 Solanum arcanum
GGCGTCCGTCAAGAAGTTGTCTATGCATACGATTGGCCATCACGGCTTCTCCGACCCAATTGGAAGGTCAAGCGAGCCCCGAATCGAGCATACGCCTCATTTCGACGATTTTCGTGTGCTATTACACACCATTTTTTGGGTGATCGGGATTCCGACGTCAAAAATGCCAAATTTGTTCGTGGACGTCCGTCAAGAAGTTGTCTATGCATACGGTTGGCCATCACGGCTTTTCCGACCCATTTGGAAGGTCAAACGAGCCCCGAATCGAGCATACGCCTCATTTCGACGATTTTTGTGTGCTATTACACACCATTTTTTGGGTGATCGGGATTCCGACGTCAAAAATGCCAAATTTGTTCGTGGACGTCCGTCAAGAAGTTGTCTATGCATACGGTTGGCCATCACGGCTTTTCCGACCCATTTGGAAGGTCAAACGAGCCCCGAATCGAGCATACGCCTCATTTCAACGATTTTTGTGTGCTATTACACACCATTTTTTGGGTGATCGGGATTCGGCGTCAAAAATGCCAATTTTGTTCGTGGGCGTCCGTCAAGAAGTTGTCTATGCTTTCGGTTGGCCATCACGGCTTTTCCGACCAATTTGGAAGGTCAAACGAGCCCGAATCGAGCATCGCCTCATTTCGGCGATTTTAGTGTGCTATTACACACCATTTTTTGGGTGATCGGGATTCCGGCGTCAAAAATGCCAAATTTGTTCGTGGGCGTCCGTCAAAAAGTTGTCTATGCATACGGTTGGCCATCCACGGCTTTTCCGACCCATTTGGAAGGTCAAGCGAGCCGAATCGAGCATACGCCTCATTTCGGCGATTTTAGGTGTGCTATTACACACCATTTTTTGGGTGATCGGGATTCCGGCGTCAAAAATGCCAAATTTGTTCGTGGGCGTCCGTCAAGAAGTTGTCTATGCATCACGGTTGGCCATCCACGGCTTTTCCGACCCATTTGGAAGGTCAAGCGAGCCCCGAATCGAGCATCGCCTCATTTCGGCGATTTTAGTGTGCTATTACACACCATTTTTTGGGTGATCGGGATTCGGCGTCAAAAATGCCAAATTTGTTCGTGGGCGTCCGTCAAGAAGTTGTCTATGCATACGGTTGGCCATCACGGCTTTTCCGACCCATTTGGAAGGTCAAGCGAGCCGAATCGAGCATCGCCTCATTTCGGCGATTTTCGTGTGCTATTACACACCATTTTTTGGGTGATCGGGATTCGGCGTCAAAAATGCCAAATTTGTTCGTGGGCGTCCGTCAAGAAGTTGTCTATGCATACGGTTGGCCATCCACGGCTTTTCCGACCCATTTGGAAGGTCAAGCGAGGCCCGAATCGAGCATCGCCTCATTTCGGCGATTTTCGTGTGCTATTACACACCATTTTTTGGGTGATCGGGATTCGGCGTCAAAAATGCCAAATTTGTTCGTGGGCGTCCGTCAAGAAGTTGTCTATGCATACGGTTGGCCATCACGGCTTTTCCGACCCATTTGGAAGGTCAAGCGAGCCGAATCGAGCATCGCCTCATTTCGGCGATTTTAGGTGTGCTATTACACACCATTTTTTGGGTGATCGGGATTCGGCGTCAAAAATGCCAAATTTGTTCGTGGGCGTCCGTCAAGAAGTTGTCTATGCATCACGGTTGGCCATCCACGGCTTTTCCGACCCATTTGGAAGGTCAAGCGAGCCCCGAATCGAGCATCGCCTCATTTCGGCGATTTTCGTGTGCTATTACACACCATTTTTTGGGTGATCGGGATTCGGCGTCAAAAATGCCAAATTTGTTCGTGGGCGTCCGTCAAGAAGTTGTCTATGCATACGGTTGGCCATCCACGGCTTTTCCGACCCATTTGGAAGGTCAAGCGAGCCCGAATCGAGCATCGCCTCATTTCGGCGATTTTAGTGTGCTATTACACACCATTTTTTGGGTGATCGGGATTCGGCGTCAAAAATGCCAAATTTGTTCGTGGGCGTCCGTCAAGAAGTTGTCTATGCATCTGGTTGGCCATCCACGGCTTTTCCGACCCATTTGGAAGGTCAAAGCGAGCCGAATCGAGCATCGCCTCATTTCGGCGATTTTAGTGTGCTATTACACACCATTTTTTGGGTGATCGGGATTCGGCGTCAAAAATGCCAAATTTGTTCGTGGGCGTCCGTCAAGAAGTTGTCTATGCATCACGGTTGGCCATCCACGGCTTTTCCGACCCATTTGGAAGGTCAAGCGAGCCCGAATCGAGCATCGCCTCATTTCGGCGATTTTTAGTGTGCTATTACACACCATTTTTTGGGTGATCGGGATTCCGGCGTCAAAAATGCCAAATTTGTTCGTGGGCGTCCGTCAAGAAGTTGTCTATGCATCACGGTTGGCCATCCACGGCTTTTCCGACCCATTTGGAAGGTCAAGCGAGCCGAATCGAGCATCGCCTCATTTCGGCGATTTTAGTGTGCTATTACACACCATTTTTTGGGTGATCGGGATTCGGCGTCAAAAATGCCAAATTTGTTCGTGGGCGTCCGTCAAGAAGTTGTCTATGCATCACTGGTTGGCCATCACGGCTTTTCCGATCCATTTGGAGGCTCAAACGAGCGCCGAATCGAGCATACGCCTCATTTCGACGATTTTCGTGTGCTATTACACACCATTTTTTGGGTGATCGGGACTCCGAGGTCAAAAATGCCAAATTTGTTCGTGGACGTCCGTTAAGAAGTTGTCTATGCATACGGTTGGCCATCACGGCTTTTCCGACCCATTTGGAAGGTCAAACGAGCCCCGAATCGAGCATCGCCTCATTTCGGCGATTTTAGTGTGCTATTACACACCATTTTTTGGGTGATCGGGATTCCGGTGTCAAAAATGCCAAATTTGTTCGTGGACGTCCGTCAAGAAGTTGTCTATGCATACGGTTCGCCATCACGGCTTTTCCGACCCATTTGGAAGGTCAAGCGAGCCCGAATCGAGCATCGCCTCATTTAAGCGATTTTAGTGTGCTATTACACACCATTTTTTGGGTGATCGGGATTCGGCGTCAAAAATGCCAAATTTGTTCGTGGGCGTCCGTCAAGAAGTTGTCTATGCATACGGTTGGCCATCACGGCTTTTCCGACCCATTTGGAAGGTCAAGCGAGCCGAATCGAGCATCGCCTCATTTCGGCGATTTTAGTGTGCTATTACACACCATTTTTTGGGTGATCGGGATTCGGCGTCAAAAATGCCAAATTTGTTCGTGGGCGTCCGTCAAGAAGTTGTCTATGCATACGGTTGGCCATCACGGCTTTTCCGACCCATTTGGAAGGTCAAGCGAGCCGAATCGAGCATCGCCTCATTTCGGCGATTTTAGTGTGCTATTACACACCATTTTTTGGGTGATCGGGATTCGGCGTCAAAAATGCCAAATTTGTTCGTGGGCGTCCGTCAAGAAGTTGTCTATGCATACGGTTGGCCATCCACGGCTTTTCCGACCCATTTGGAAGGTCAAGCGAGCCCGAATCGAGCATCGCCTCATTTCGGCGATTTTTAGTGTGCTATTACACACCATTTTTTGGGTGATCGGGATTCCGGCGTCAAAAATGCCAAATTTGTTCGTGGGCGTCCGTCAAGAAGTTGTCTATGCATACGGTTGGCCATCCACGGCTTTTCCGACCCATTTGGAAGGTCAAGCGAGCCCGAATCGAGCATCGCCTCATTTCGGCGATTTTAGGTGTGCTATTACACACCATTTTTTGGGTGATCGGGATTCCGGCGTCAAAAATGCCAAATTTGTTCGTGGGCGTCCGTCAAGAAGTTGTCTATGCATACGGTTGGCCATCCACGGCTTTTCCGACCCATTTGGAAGGTCAAAGCGAGCCCCGAATCGAGCATCGCCTCATTTCGGCGATTTTCGTGTGCTATTACACACCATTTTTTGGGTGATCGGGATTCGGCGTCAAAAATGCCAAATTTGTTCGTGGGCGTCCGTCAAGAAGTTGTCTATGCATACGGTTGGCCATCACGGCTTTTCCGACCCATTTGGAAGGTCAAAGCGAGCCGAATCGAGCATACGCCTCATTTCGGCGATTTTTCGTGTGCTATTACACACCATTTTTTGGGTGATCGGGATTCCGGCGTCAAAAATGCCAAATTTGTTCGTGGGCGTCCGTCAAGAAGTTGTCTATGCATCACGGTTGGCCATCACGGCTTTTCCGACCCATTTGGAAGGTCAAGCGAGCCGAATCGAGCATCGCCTCATTTCGGCGATTTTAGTGTGCTATTACACACCATTTTTTGGGTGATCGGGATTCGGCGTCAAAAATGCCAAATTTGTTCGTGGGCGTCCGTCAAGAAGTTGTCTATGCATCACGGTTGGCCATCCACGGCTTTTCCGACCCATTTGGAAGGTCAAGCGAGCCGAATCGAGCATCGCCTCATTTCGGCGATTTTAGTGTGCTATTACACACCATTTTTTGGGTGATCGGGATTCGGCGTCAAAAATGCCAAATTTGTTCGTGGGCGTCCGTCAAGAAGTTGTCTATGCATCACGGTTGGCCATCACGGCTTTTCCGACCCATTTGGAAGGTCAAGCGAGCCCGAATCGAGCATCGCCTCATTTCGGCGATTTTAGTGTGCTATTACACACCATTTTTTGGGTGATCGGGATTCGGCGTCAAAAATGCCAAATTTGTTCGTGGGCGTCCGTCAAGAAGTTGTCTATGCATACGGTTGGCCATCCACGGCTTTTCCGACCCATTTGGAAGGTCAAGCGAGGCCCGAATCGAGCATCGCCTCATTTCGGCGATTTTAGGTGTGCTATTACACACCATTTTTTGGGTGATCGGGATTCGGCGTCAAAAATGCCAAATTTGTTCGTGGGCGTCCGTCAAGAAGTTGTCTATGCATACGGTTGGCCATCCACGGCTTTTCCGACCCATTTGGAAGGTCAAGCGAGCCCGAATCGAGCATCGCCTCATTTCGGCGATTTTTAGTGTGCTATTACACACCATTTTTTGGGTGATCGGGATTCCGGCGTCAAAAATGCCAAATTTGTTCGTGGGCGTCCGTCAAGAAGTTGTCTATGCATACGGTTGGCCATCCACGGCTTTTCCGACCCATTTGGAAGGTCAAGCGAGGCCCGAATCGAGCATCGCCTCATTTCGGCGATTTTTAGTGTGCTATTACACACCATTTTTTGGGTGATCGGGATTCGGCGTCAAAAATGCCAAATTTGTTCGTGGGCGTCCGTCAAGAAGTTGTCTATGCATACGGTTGGCCATCACGGCTTTTCCGACCCATTTGGAAGGTCAAGCGAGCCCGAATCGAGCATCGCCTCATTTCGGCGATTTTAGGTGTGCTCTTACACTCCATTTTTTGGGTGATCGGGATCCCGGCGTCAAAAATGCCAAATTTGTTTGTGGGCGTCCGTCAAGAAGTTGTCTATGCATACGGTTGGCCTTCACGGCTTTTCCGACCCATTTGGAAGGTCAAACGAGCCCCGTATCGAGCATACGCCTCATTTCGGCGATTTTCGTGTGCTATTACACACCATCTTTTGGGTGATCGGGATTCGGCGTCAAAAATGCCAAATTTGTTCGTGGGCGTCCGTCAAGAAGTTGTCTATGCATACGGTTGGCCATCCACGGCTTTTCCGACCCATTTGGAAGGTCAAAGCGAGCCGAATCGAGCATCGCCTCATTTCGGCGATTTTCGTGTGCTATTACACACCATTTTTTGGGTGATCGGGATTCCGGCGTCAAAAATGCCAAATTTGTTCGTGGGCGTCCGTCAAGAAGTTGTCTATGCATCTGGTTGGCCATCACGGCTTTTCCGACCCATTTGGAAGGTCAAGCGAGCCCGAATCGAGCATCGCCTCATTTCGGCGATTTTAGTGTGCTATTACACACCATTTTTTGGGTGATCGGGATTCGGCGTCAAAAATGCCAAATTTGTTCGTGGGCGTCCGTCAAGAAGTTGTCTATGCATCACGGTTGGCCATCACGGCTTTTCCGACCCATTTGGAAGGTCAAGCGAGCCGAATCGAGCATCGCCTCATTTCGGCGATTTTAGTGTGCTATTACACACCATTTTTTGGGTGATCGGGATTCCGGCGTCAAAAATGCCAAATTTGTTCGTGGGCGTCCGTCAAGAAGTTGTCTATGCATACGGTTGGCCATCCACGGCTTTTCCGACCCATTTGGAAGGTCAAGCGAGCCCGAATCGAGCATCGCCTCATTTCGGCGATTTTAGGTGTGCTATTACACACCATTTTTTGGGTGATCGGGATTCGGCGTCAAAAATGCCAAATTTGTTCGTGGGCGTCCGTCAAGAAGTTGTCTATGCATACGGTTGGCCATCACGGCTTTTCCGACCCATTTGGAAGGTCAAGCGAGCCCGAATCGAGCATCGCCTCATTTCGGCGATTTTAGTGTGCTATTACACACCATTTTTTGGGTGATCGGGATTCGGCGTCAAAAATGCCAAATTTGTTCGTGGGCGTCCGTCAAGAAGTTGTCTATGCATCACGGTTGGCCATCCACGGCTTTTCCGACCCATTTGGAAGGTCAAGCGAGCCGAATCGAGCATCGCCTCATTTCGGCGATTTTAGTGTGCTATTACACACCATTTTTTGGGTGATCGGGATTCGGCGTCAAAAATGCCAAATTTGTTCGTGGGCGTCCGTCAAGAAGTTGTCTATGCATACGGTTGGCCATCACGGCTTTTCCGACCCATTTGGAAGGTCAAGCGAGCCCGAATCGAGCATCGCCTCATTTCGGCGATTTTAGTGTGCTATTACACACCATTTTTTGGGTGATCGGGATTCGGCGTCAAAAATGCCAAATTTGTTCGTGGGCGTCCGTCAAGAAGTTGTCTATGCATCTGATTTGGCCATCACGGCTTTTCCGACCCATTTGGAAGGTCAAGCGAGCCGAATCGAGCATCGCCTCATTTCGGCGATTTTAGGTGTGCTATTACACACCATTTTTTGGGTGATCGGGATTCCGGCGTCAAAAATGCCAAATTTGTTCGTGGGCGTCCGTCAAGAAGTTGTCTATGCATCACGGTTGGCCATCCACGGCTTTTCCGACCCATTTGGAAGGTCAAGCGAGCCCGAATCGAGCATCGCCTCATTTCGGCGATTTTAGGTGTGCTATTACACACCATTTTTTGGGTGATCGGGATTCGGCGTCAAAAATGCCAAATTTGTTCGTGGGCGTCCGTCAAGAAGTTGTCTATGCATACGGTTGGCCATCCACGGCTTTTCCGACCCATTTGGAAGGTCAAGCGAGCCGAATCGAGCATCGCCTCATTTCGGCGATTTTAGTGTGCTATTACACACCATTTTTTGGGTGATCGGGATTCGGCGTCAAAAATGCCAAATTTGTTCGTGGGCGTCCGTCAAGAAGTTGTCTATGCATACGGTTGGCCATCACGGCTTTTCCGACCCATTTGGAAGGTCAAGCGAGCCCGAATCGAGCATCGCCTCATTTCGGCGATTTTAGTGTGCTATTACACACCATTTTTTGGGTGATCGGGATTCCGGCGTCAAAAATGCCAAATTTGTTCGTGGGCGTCCGTCAAGAAGTTGTCTATGCATACGGTTGGCCATCCACGGCTTTTCCGACCCATTTGGAAGGTCAAGCGAGCCCGAGTCGAGCATGCGCCTCATTTCGGCGATTTTGGTGTGCTATTACACACCATTTTTTGGGTGATCGGGGTTCCGGGGTCAAAAATGCCAAATTTGTTCGTGGAAGTCCGTCAAGAAGTGGTCTATGCATACGGTTGGCCACCACGGCTTTTACGACCCATTTGGAAGGTCAACCGAGCCCCGAATTGAGCATCGCCTCATTTCGGCGATTTTTAGTGTGCTATTACACACCATTTTTTGGGTGATCGGGATTCCGGCGTCAAAAATGCCAAATTTGTTCGTGGGCGTCCGTCAAGAAGTTGTCTATGCATACTGATTTGGCCATCACGGCTTTTCCGACCCATTTGGAAGGTCAAGCGAGCCGAATCGAGCATCGCCTCATTTCGGCGATTTTCGTGTGCTATTACACACCATTTTTTGGGTGATCGGGATTCGGCGTCAAAAATGCCAAATTTGTTCGTGGGCGTCCGTCAAGAAGTTGTCTATGCATCACGGTTGGCCATCACGGCTTTTCCGACCCATTTGGAAGGTCAAGCGAGCCCGAATCGAGCATCGCCTCATTTCGGCGATTTTAGTGTGCTATTACACACCATTTTTTGGGTGATCGGGATTCCGGCGTCAAAAATGCCAAATTTGTTCGTGGGCGTCCGTCAAGAAGTTGTCTATGCATCACGGTTGGCCATCCACGGCTTTTCCGACCCATTTGGAAGGTCAAGCGAGCCCGAATCGAGCATCGCCTCATTTCGGCGATTTTAGTGTGCTATTACACACCATTTTTTGGGTGATCGGGATTCCGGCGTCAAAAATGCCAAATTTGTTCGTGGGCGTCCGTCAAGAAGTTGTCTATGCATCACGGTTGGCCATCACGGCTTTTCCGACCCATTTGGAAGGTCAAGCGAGCCCCGAATCGAGCATCGCCTCATTTCGGCGATTTTAGTGTGCTATTACACACCATTTTTTGGGTGATCGGGATTCCGGCGTCAAAAATGCCAAATTTGTTCGTGGGCGTCCGTCAAGAAGTTGTCTATGCATACGGTTGGCCATCCACGGCTTTTCCGACCCATTTGGAAGGTCAAGCGAGCCGAATCGAGCATCGCCTCATTTCGGCGATTTTTAGTGTGCTATTACACACCATTTTTTGGGTGATCGGGATTCGGCGTCAAAAATGCCAAATTTGTTCGTGGGCGTCCGTCAAGAAGTTGTCTATGCATACGGTTGGCCATCCACGGCTTTTCCGACCCATTTGGAAGGTCAAGCGAGCCCGAATCGAGCATCGCCTCATTTCGGCGATTTTAGGTGTGCTATTACACACCATTTTTTGGGTGATCGGGATTCCGGCGTCAAAAATGCCAAATTTGTTCGTGGGCGTCCGTCAAGAAGTTGTCTATGCATACGGTTGGCCATCCACGGCTTTTCCGACCCATTTGGAAGGTCAAGCGAGCCCGAATCGAGCATCGCCTCATTTCGGCGATTTTAGTGTGCTATTACACACCATTTTTTGGGTGATCGGGATTCGGCGTCAAAAATGCCAAATTTGTTCGTGGGCGTCCGTCAAGAAGTTGTCTATGCATCACGGTTGGCCATCACGGCTTTTCCGACCCATTTGGAAGGTCAAGCGAGCCCGAATCGAGCATCGCCTCATTTCGGCGATTTTAGGTGTGCTATTACACACCATTTTTTGGGTGATCGGGATTCCGCCATCAAAAATGCCAAATTTGTTCGTGGTCGTCCGTCAAGAAGTTGTCTATGCATACGGTTGGCCATCACGGCTTTTACGTCCCATTTGGAAGGTCAAGCGAGCCCGAATCGAGCATCGCCTCATTTCGGCGATTTTAGTGTGCTATTACACACCATTTTTTGGGTGATCGGGATTCGGCGTCAAAAATGCCAAATTTGTTCGTGGGCGTCCGTCAAGAAGTTGTCTATGCATACGGTTGGCCATCACGGCTTTTACGACCCATTTGGAAGGTCAAGCGAGCCGAATCGAGCATCGCCTCATTTCGGCGATTTTAGTGTGCTATTACACACCATTTTTTGGGTGATCGGGATTCGGCGTCAAAAATGCCAAATTTGTTCGTGGGCGTCCGTCAAGAAGTTGTCTATGCATCACGGTTGGCCATCCACGGCTTTTCCGACCCATTTGGAAGGTCAAAGCGAGCCCGAATCGAGCATCGCCTCATTTCGGCGATTTTAGTGTGCTATTACACACCATTTTTTGGGTGATCGGGATTCGGCGTCAAAAATGCCAAATTTGTTCGTGGGCGTCCGTCAAGAAGTTGTCTATGCATACGGTTGGCCATCCACGGCTTTTCCGACCCATTTGGAAGGTCAAGCGAGCCCGAATCGAGCATCGCCTCATTTCGGCGATTTTTAGTGTGCTATTACACACCATTTTTTGGGTGATCGGGATTCCGGCGTCAAAAATGCCAAATTTGTTCGTGGGCGTCCGTCAAGAAGTTGTCTATGCATCACGGTTGGCCATCCACGGCTTTTCCGACCCATTTGGAAGGTCAAGCGAGCCGAATCGAGCATACGCCTCATTTCGGCGATTTTAGTGTGCTATTACACACCATTTTTTGGGTGATCGGGATTCGGCGTCAAAAATGCCAAATTTGTTCGTGGGCGTCCGTCAAGAAGTTGTCTATGCATCACGGTTGGCCATCCACGGCTTTTCCGACCCATTTGGAAGGTCAAAGCGAGCCGAATCGAGCATCGCCTCATTTCGGCGATTTTTCGTGTGCTATTACACACCATTTTTTGGGTGATCGGGATTCCGGCGTCAAAAATGCCAAATTTGTTCGTGGGCGTCCGTCAAGAAGTTGTCTATGCATCACGGTTGGCCATCACGGCTTTTCCGACCCATTTGGAAGGTCAAGCGAGCCCGAATCGAGCATCGCCTCATTTCGGCGATTTTAGGTGTGCTATTACACACCATTTTTTGGGTGATCGGGATTCGGCGTCAAAAATGCCAAATTTGTTCGTGGGCGTCCGTCAAGAAGTTGTCTATGCATCTGATTTGGCCATCACGGCTTTTCCGACCCATTTGGAAGGTCAAGCGAGCCGAATCGAGCATCGCCTCATTTCGGCGATTTTTAGTGTGCTATTACACACCATTTTTTGGGTGATCGGGATTCCGGCGTCAAAAATGCCAAATTTGTTCGTGGACGTCCGTCAAGAAGTTGTCTATGCATACGGTTGGCCATCACGGCTTTTCCGACCCATTTGGAAGGTCAAGCGAGCCCGAATCGAGCATCGCCTCATTTCGGCGATTTTTCGTGTGCTATTACACACCATTTTTTGGGTGATCGGGATTCGGCGTCAAAAATGCCAAATTTGTTCGTGGACGTCCGTCAAGAAGTTGTCTATGCATACGGTTGGCCATCACTGCTTTTCCGACCCATTTGGAAGGTCAAGCGAGCCCGAATCGAGCATCGCCTCATTTCGGCGATTTTAGGTGTGCTATTACACACCATTTTTTGGGTGATCGGGATTCGGCGTCAAAAATGCCAAATTTGTTCGTGGGCGTCCGTCAAGAAGTTGTCTATGCATACTGATTTGGCCATCACGGCTTTTCCGACCCATTTGGAAGGTCAAGCGAGCCCGAATCGAGCATCGCCTCATTTCGGCGATTTTAGGTGTGCTATTACACACCATTTTTTGGGTGATCGGGATTCGGCGTCAAAAATGCCAAATTTGTTCGTGGGCGTCCGTCAAGAAGTTGTCTATGCATCACGGTTGGCCATCCACGGCTTTTCCGACCCATTTGGAAGGTCAAGCGAGCCCCGAATCGAGCATCGCCTCATTTCGGCGATTTTAGTGTGCTATTACACACCATTTTTTGGGTGATCGGGATTCGGCGTCAAAAATGCCAAATTTGTTCGTGGGCGTCCGTCAAGAAGTTGTCTATGCATACGGTTGGCCATCACGGCTTTTCCGACCCATTTGGAAGGTCAAGCGAGCCCGAATCGAGCATCGCCTCATTTCGGCGATTTTAGTGTGCTATTACACACCATTTTTTGGGTGATCGGGATTCGGCGTCAAAAATGCCAAATTTGTTCGTGGGCGTCCGTCAAGAAGTTGTCTATGCATACGGTTGGCCATCCACGGCTTTTCCGACCCATTTGGAAGGTCAAAGCGAGCCCGAATCGAGCATCGCCTCATTTCGGCGATTTTAGTGTGCTATTACACACCATTTTTTGGGTGATCGGGATTCCGGCGTCAAAAATGCCAAATTTGTTCGTGGGCGTCCGTCAAGAAGTTGTCTATGCATACGGTTGGCCATCCACGGCTTTTCCGACCCATTTGGAAGGTCAAGCGAGCCCGAATCGAGCATCGCCTCATTTCGGCGATTTTAGGTGTGCTATTACACACCATTTTTTGGGTGATCGGGATTCGGCGTCAAAAATGCCAAATTTGTTCGTGGGCGTCCGTCAAGAAGTTGTCTATGCATCACGGTTGGCCATCCACGGCTTTTCCGACCCATTTGGAAGGTCAAGCGAGCCCGAATCGAGCATCGCCTCATTTCGGCGATTTTAGTGTGCTATTACACACCATTTTTTGGGTGATCGGGATTCGGCGTCAAAAATGCCAAATTTGTTCGTGGGCGTCCGTCAAGAAGTTGTCTATGCATACGGTTGGCCATCACGGCTTTTCCGACCCATTTGGAAGGTCAAGCGAGCCCGAATCGAGCATCGCCTCATTTCGGCGATTTTAGTGTGCTATTACACACCATTTTTT
>JAPXVU010000140.1:0-12189 GCA_027789145.1 Solanum arcanum
GTCGGTATTCCGACGTCAAAAATGCCAAATTTGTTCGTGGACGTCCGTCAAGACGTTGTCTATGCATACGGTTGGCCATCATGGATTTTCCGACCCATTTGGAAGGTCAAACGAGCCCCGAAGCGAGCATACGCCTCATTTCTTGGATTTTTGTGTGCTATTACACACCATTTTTTGGGTGATCGGGATTCCGACGTCAAAAATGCCAAATTTGTTCGTGGACGTCCGTCAAGACGTTGTTTATGCATACGGTTGGCCATCACGGATTTTCCAACCCATTTGGAAGGTCAAACGAGCCCCGAAGCGAGCATACGCCTCATTTCTTGGATTTTCGTGTGCTATTACACACCATTTTTTGGGTGATCGGGATTCCGACGTCAAAATGCCAAATTTGTTCGTGGACGTCCGTCAAGACGTTGTCTATGCATACGGTTGGCCATCACGGCTTTTTCGACCCATTTGGAAGGTCAAACGAGCCCCGAAGCGAGCATACGCCTCATTTCGACGATTTTCGTGTGCTATTGCACACCATTTTTTGGGTGATCGGGATTCCAACGTCAAAAATGCCAAATTTGTTCGTGGACGTCCGTCAAGACGTTGTCTATGGATACGGTTGGCCATCACGGATTTTCCGACCCATTTGGAAGGTCAAACGAGCCCCGAAGCGAGCATACGCCTCATTTCTTGGATTTTCGTGTGCTATTACACACCATTTTTTGGGTGATCGGGTTTCCGACGTCAAAAATTCCAAATTTGTTCGTGGACGTCCGTCAAGACGTTGTCTATGCATACGGTTGGCCATCACGGCTTTTTCGACCCATTTGGAAGGTCAAACGAGCCCTGAAGCGAGCATACGCCTCATTTCGACGATTTTCGTGTGCTATTGCACACCATTTTTTGGGTGATCGGGATTCCGACGTCAAAAATGCCAAATTTGTTCGTGGACGTCCGTCAAGACGTTGTCTATGCATACGGTTGGCCATCACGGCTTTTTCGACCCATTTGGAAGGTTAAACGAGCCCCGATGCAAGCATACGCCTCATTTCGATGATTTTCGTGTGCTATTGCACACCATTTTTTGGGTGATCGGGATTCCGACGTCAAAAATGCCAAATTTGTTCGTGGACGTCTGTCAAGACGTTGTCTATGCATACGGTTGTCCATCACGGATTTTCCGACCCATTTGGAAGGTTAAACGAGCCCCGAAGCGAGCATACGCCTCATTTCTTGGATTTTCGTGTGATATTACACACCATTTTTTGGGTGATCGGGATTCCGACGTCAAAAATGCCAAATTTGTTCATGGACGTCCGTCAAGACGTTGTCTATGCATACGGTTGGCCATCACGGCTTTTTCGACCCATTTGGAAGGTCAAACAAGCCCCGAAGCGAGCATACGCCTCATTTCGACGATTTTCGTGTGCTATTGCACACCATTTTTTGGGTGATCGGGATTCACGTCCAAAATGCCAAATTTGTTCATGGATCGTCCGTCAAGACGCTGTCTATGCATACGTTGGCCATCACAGATTTTCCGACCCATTTGGAAGGTCAAACGAGCCCTGGCGAGCATACGCCTCATTTTTTGATTTTCGTCTCCTATTACACACCATTTTTTGCGTGATCGGGATTCCGACGTCAAAAATGCCAAATTTGTTCGTAGACGTCCGTCAAGACGTTGTCTATGCATACGGTTGGCCATCACGGATTTTCCGACCCATTTGGAAGGTCAAACGAGCCCCGAAGCGAGCATACGCCTCATTTCTTAGATTTTCGTGTGCTATTACACACCATTTTTTGGGTGATCGGGATTCCAACGTCAAAAATGCCAAATTTGTTCGTGGACGTCCGTCAAGACGTTGTCTATGCATACGGTTGGCCATCACGCATTTTCCGACCCATTTGGAAGGTCAAACGAGCCCCGAAGGGAGCATACGCCTCATTTCTTGGATTTTCGTGTGCTATTACACACCATTTTTGGGTGATTGGGATTCTGACGTCAAAAATGCCAAATTTGTTCGTGGACGTCCGTCAAGACGTTGTCTATCCATACGGTTGGCCATCACGCATTTTCCGACCCATTTGGAAGGTCAAACGAGCCCCGAAGGGAGCATACGCCTCATTTCTTGGATTTTCGTGTGCTATTACACACCATTTTTTGGGTGATTGGGATTCTGACGTCAAAAATGCCAAATTTGTTCGTGGACGTCCGTCAAGACGTTGTCTATCCATACGGTTGGCCATCACGGCTTTTTTGACCCATTTGGAAGGTCAAACGAGCCCCGAAGCGAGCATACGCCTCATTTCGATGATTTTCGTGTGCTATTGCAAACCATTTTTTGGGTGATCGAGATTCCGACGCCAAAATGCCAAAATTGTTCGTGGACGTCCGTCAAGACGTTGTCTATGCATACGGTTGGCCATCACGGATTGTCCGACCCATTTGGAAGGTCAAACGAGCCCCGAAGCGAGCATACGCCTCATTTCTTGGATTTTCGTGTGCTATTACACACCATTTTTTGGGTGATTGGGATTCTGACGTCAAAAATGCCAAATTTGTTCGTGGACGTCCGTCAAGACGTTGTCTATGCACACGGTTGGCCATCACGGATTTTCCGACCCATTTGGAAGGTCAAACGAGCCCCGAAGCGTGCATACACCTCATTTCGATGATTTTCGTGTGCTATTACACACCATTTTTTGGGTGATCGGGATTCCGACATCTAAAATGCCAAATTTGTTCGTGGACGTCCATCAAGACATTATCTATTCATAGGGTTGGCCATCACGGCTTTTTCGACCCATTTGGAAGGTCAAATGAGCCCCGAAGCGAGCATACGCCTCATTTCTTGGATTTTCGTGTGCTATTACACACCATTTTTCGGGTGATCAGGATTCCGACGTCAAAAATGCCAAATTTGTTCGTGGACGTCCGTCAAGACGTTGTCTATGCATACGGTTGGCCATCACGGATTTTCCGACCCATTTGGAAGGTCAAACGATCCCCGATGCGAGCATACGCCTCATTTCTTGGATTTTCGTGTGCTATTACACACCATTTTTTGGGTGATCGGGATTCCGACGTCAAAAATGCCAAATTTGTTCATGGACGTCCGTCAAGACACTGTCTATGCATACGGTTAATATCACGGCTTTTTCGACCCATTTGGAAGGTCAAACAAGCCCCGAAGCGAGCATACGCCTCATTTCGACGATTTGTGTGCTATTGCACACCATTTTTTGGGTGATCGGGATTCCGACGTCAAAAATGCCAAATTTGTTCATGGACGTCCGTCAAGACGTTGTCTATGCATACGGTTGGCCATCACAGATTTTCCGACCCATTTGGAAGGTCAAACAAGCCCCGAAGCGAGCATACGCCTCATTTCTTGGATTTTCGTGTGCTATTACACACCATTTTTTGGGTGATCGGGATTCCGACGTCAAAAATGCCAAAATTGTTCGTAGACGTCCGTCAAGACGTTGTCTATGCATACGGTTGGCCATCACGGATTTTCCGACCCATTTGGAAGGTCAAACGAGCCCCGAAGCGAGCATACGCCTCATTTCTTAGATTTTCGTGTGCTATTACACACCATTTTTTGGGTGATCGGGATTCCAACGTCAAAAATGCCAAATTTGTTCGTGGACGTCCGTCAAGACGTTGTCTATGCATACGGTTGGCCATCACGCATTTTCCGACCCATTTGGAAGGTCAAACGAGCCCTGGCGGAGCATACGCCTCATTTCTTGGATTTTCGTGTGCTATTACACACCATTTTTGGGTGATTGGGATTCTGACGTCAAAAATGCCAAATTTGTTCGTGGACGTCCGTCAAGACGTTGTATATCCATACGGTTGGCCATCACGCATTTTCCGACCCATTTGGAAGGTCAAACGAGCCCCGAAGGGAGCATACGCCTCATTTCTTGGATTTTCGTGTGCTATTACACACCATTTTTTGGGTGATTGGGATTCTGACGTCAAAAATGCCAAATTTGTTCGTGGACATCCGTCAAGACGTTGTCTATCCATACGGTTGGCCATCACGCATTTTCCGACCCATTTGGAAGGTCAAACGAGCCCCGAAGGGAGCATACGCCTCATTTCTTGGATTTTCGTGTGCTATTACACACCATTTTTTGGGTGATTGGGATTCTGACGTCAAAAATGCCAAATTTGTTCGTGGACATCCGTCAAGACGTTGTCTATCCTTACGGTTGGCCATCACGGCTTTTTTGACCCATTTGGAAGGTCAAACGAGCCCCGAAGCGAGCATACGCCTCATTTCGATGATTTTCGTGTGCTATTGCAAACCATTTTTTGGGTGATCGAGATTCCGACGTCAAAAATGCCAAAATTGTTCGTGGACGTCCGTCAAGACGTTGTCTATGCATACGGTTGGCCATCACGGATTTTCCGACCCATTTGGAAGGTCAAACGAGCCCCGAAGCGAGCATACGCCTCATTTCTTGGATTTTCGTGTGCTATTACACACCATTTTTTGGGTGATTGGGATTCTGACGTCAAAAATGCCAAATTTGTTCGTGGACGTCCGTCAAGACGTTATCTATGCACACGGTTGGCCATCACGGATTTTCCGACCCATTTGGAAGGTCAAACGAGCCCCGAAGCGTGCATACACCTCATTTCGATGATTTTCGTGTGCTATTACACACCATTTTTCGGGTGATCGGGATTCCGACATCAAAAATGCCAAATTTGTTCGTGGACGTCCATCAAGACATTATCTATTCATAGGGTTGGCCATCACGGCTTTTTCGACCCATTTGGAAGGTCAAATGAGCCCCGAAGCGAGCATACGCCTCATTTCGACGATTTTCGTGTGCTATTGCACACCATTTTTTGGGTGATCGGGTTTCCGACGTCAAAAATGCCAAATTTGTTCGTGGACGTCCGTCAAGACGTTGTCTATGCATACGGTTGGCCATCACGGCTTTTTCGACCCATTTGGAAGGTCAAACGAGCACCGAAGCGAGCATACGCCTCATTTCGACGATTTTCGTGTGCTATTGCACACCATTTTTTGGGTGATCGGGATTCCGACGTCAAAAATGCCAAATTTGTTCGTGGACGTCCGTCAAGACGTTGTCTATGCATACGGTTGGCCATCACAGCTTTTTCGACCCATTTGGAAGGTTAAACGAGCCCCGATGCAAGCATATGCCTCATTTCGACGATTTTCGTGTGCTATTGCACACCATTTTTTGGGTGATCGGGATTCCGACGTCAAAAATGCCAAATTTGTTCGTGGACGTCTGTCAAGACGTTGTCTATGCATACGGTTGGCCATCACAGATTTTCCGACCCATTTGGAAGGTTAAACGAGCCCCGAAGCGAGCATACGCCTCATTTCTTGGATTTTCGTGTGCTATTACACACCATTTTTTGGGTGATCGGGATTCCGATGTCAAAAATGCCAAATTTGTTCGTGGACGTCCGTCAAGACGTTGTCTATCCATACGGTTGGCCATCACGGCTTTTTTGACCCATTTGGAAGGTCAAACGAGCCCCGAAGCGAGCATACGCCTCATTTCGATGATTTTCGTGTGCTATTGCAAACCATTTTTTGGGTGATCGAGATTCCGACGTCAAAAATGCCAAATTTGTTCGTGGACGTCCGTCAAGACGTTGTCTATGCATACGGTTGGCCATCACAGATTTTCCGACCCATTTGGAAGGTCAAACGAGCCCCGAAGCGAGCATACGCCTCATTTCTTGGATTTTCGTGTGCTATTACACACCATTTTTGGGTGATCGGGATTCCGACGTCAAAAATGCCAAATTTGTTCGTGGACGTCCGTCAAGACGTTGTCTATGCATACGGTTGGCCATCACGGATTTTCCGACCCATTTGGAAGGTCAAACGATCCCCGAAGCGAGCATACGCCTCATTTCTTGGATTTTCGTGTGCTATTACACACCATTTTTTGGGTGATCGGGATTCCGACGTCAAAAATGCCAAATTTGTTCGTGGACGTCCGTCAAGACGTTGTCTATGCATACGGTTGGCCATCACGGCTTTTTCGACCCATTTGGAAGGTCAAACGAGCCCCGAAGCGAGCATACGCCTCATTTCGACGATTTTCGTGTGCTATTGCACACCATTTTTTGGGTGATCGGGATTCCGACGTCAAAAATGCCAAATTTGTTCGTGGACGTCCGTCAAGACGTTGTCTATGCATACGGTTGGCCATCACGGATTTTCCGACCCATTTGGAAGGTCAAACGAGCCCCGAAGCGAGCATACGCCTCATTTTTTGAATTTTCGTGTGCTATTTACACACCATTTTTTGGGTGATCGGGATTCCGACGTCAAAAATGCCAAATTTGTTCGTAGACGTCCGTCAAGACGTTGTCTATGCATACGGTTGGCCATCACGGATTTTCCGACCCATTTGGAAGGTCAAACGAGCCCCGAAGCGAGCATACGCCTCATTTCTTAGATTTTCGTGTGTTATTACACACCATTTTTTGGGTGATCGGGATTCCGACGTCAAAAATGCCAAAAATTTTTCGTGGACGTCCGTCAAGACGTTGTCTATGCATACGGTTGGCCATCACGGAGTTTCCGACCCATTTGGAAGGTCAAATGAGCCCCGAAGCGAGCATACGCCTCATTTCATGGATTTTCGTGTGCTATTACACACCATTTTTTGGGTGATCGGGATTCCGACGTCAAAAATGCCAAATTTATTCGTGGACGTCCGTCAAGACGTTGTTTATGCATACGGTTGGCCATCACGGATTTTCCGACCCATTTGGAAGGTCAAACGAGCCCCGAAGCGAGCATACGCCTCATTTCTTGGATTTTCGTGTGCTATTACACACATTTTTTGGGTGATCGGGATTCCGACGTCAAAAATGCCAAATTTGTTCGTGGACGTCCGTCAAGACGTTGTCTATGCATACGGTTGGCCATCACGGATTTTCCGACCCATTTGGAAGGTCAAACGAGCCCCGGAGCGAGCATACGCCTCATTTCTTGGATTTTCATGTGCTATTACACACCATTTTTTGGGTGATCGGGATTCCGACGTCAAAAATGCCAAATTTATTTGTGGACGTCCGTCAAGACGTTGTCTATGCATACGGTTGGCCATCACAGATTTTCCGACCCATTTGGAAGGTCAAACGAGCCCCGAAGCGAGCATACGCCTCATTTCTTGGATTTTCGTGTGCTATTACACACCATTTTTTGGGTGATCGGGATTACGACGTCAAAAATGCCAAATTTGTTCGTGGACGTCCGTCAAGACGTTGTCTATGCATACGGTTGGCCATAATGGATTTTCCGACCCATTTGGAAGGTCAAACGAGCCCCGAAGCGAGCATACGCCTCATTTCGACGATTTTCGTGTGCTATTGCACACCATTTTTTGGGTGATCGAGATTCCGACGTCAAAAATGCCAAATTTGTTCGTGGACGTCCGTCAAGACGTTGTCTATGCATACGGTTGGCCATCACGGATTTTCCGACCCATTTGGAAGGTCAAACGAGCCCCGTAGCGAGCATACGCCTCATTTCTTGGATTTTCGTGTGCTATTACACACCATTTTTTGGGTGATCGGGATTCCGACGTCAAAAATGCCAAATTTGTTCGTGGACGTCCGTCAAGACGTTGTCTATGCATACGGTTGGCCATCACGGATTTTCCAACCCATTTGGAAGGTCAAACGAACCCCGAAGCGAGCATACACCTCATTTCGATGATTTTCGTGTGCTATTACACACCATTTTTTGGGTGATCGGGATTCCGACGTCAAAAATGCCAAATTTGTTCGTGGACGTCCGGCAAGATGTTGTCTATGCATACGGTTGGCCATCACGGCTTTTTCGACCCATTTGGAAGGTTAAACGAGCCCCGATGCGAGCATACGCCTCATTTCGACGATTTTCATGTGCTATTGCACACCATTTTTTGGGTGATCGGGATTCCGACGTCAAAAATGCCAAATTTGTTCGTGGACGTCCGTCAAGACGTTATCTATGCATACGGTTGGCCATCACGGATTTTCCGACCCATTTGGAAGGTCAAACGAGCCCCGAAGCGAGCATACGCCTCATTTCTTGGATTTTCGTGTGCTATTACACACCATTTTTTGGGTGATCGGGATTCTGACGTCAAAAATGCCAAATTTGTTCGTGGACGTCTATCAAGACGTTGTCTAGGCATACGGTTGGCCATCACGGATTTTCCGACCCATTTGGAAGGTCAAACGAGCCCCGAAGCGAGCATACGCCTCATTTCTTGGATTTTCGTGTGCTATTACACACCATTTTTTGGGTCATCGGGATTCCGACGTCAAAAATGCCAAATTTGTTCGTGGACGTCCGTCAAGACGTTGTCTATGCATACGGTTGGCCATCACGGCTTTTTCGACCCATTTGGAAGGTCAAACGAGCCCCGAAGCGAGCATACGCCTCATTTCGATGATTTTCGTGTGCTATTGCACACCATTTTTTGGGTGATCGGGATTCCAACGTCAAAAATGCCAAATTTGTTCGTGGACGTCCGTCAAGACATTGTATATGCATACGGTTGGCCATCACGGATTTTCCGACCCATTTGGAAGGTCAAACGAGCTCCGAAGCGAGCATACGCCTCATTTCTTGGATTTTCGTGCGCTATTACACACCATTTTTTGGTTGATCGAGATTCCGACTTCAAAAATGCCAAATTTGTTTGTGGATGTCCGTCAAGACGTTGTCTATGCATACGGTTGGCCATCACGGATTTTCCGACCCATTTGGAAGGTCAAACAAGCCCCGAAGCGAGCATACGCCTCATTTCTTAGATTTTCGTGTGCTATTACACACCATTTTTTGGGTGATCGGGATTCCGACGTCAAAAATGCCAAATTTGTTCGTGGACGTCTATCAAGACGTTGTCTAGGCATACGGTTGGCCATCACGGATTTTCCGACCCATTTGGAAGGTCAAACGAGCCCCGAAGCGAGCATACGCCTCATTTCTTGGATTTTCGTGTGCTATTACACACCATTTTTTGGGTCATCGGGATTCCGATGTCAAAAATGCCAAATTTGTTCGTGGACGTCCGTCAAGACGTTGTCTATGCATACGGTTGGCCATCACGGCTTTTTCGACCCATTTGGAAGGTCAAACAAGCCCCGAAGCGAGCATACGCCTCATTTCGACGATTTTCGTGTGCTATTGCACACCATTTTTTGGGTGATCGGAATTCCGACGTCAAAAATGCAAAATTTGTTCATGGATGTCCGTCAAGACGTTGTCTATGCATACGGTTGGCCATCACAGATTTTCCGACCCATTTGGAAGGTCAAACGAGCCCCGAAGCGAGCATACGCCTCATTTTTTGAATTTTCGTGTGCTATTACACACCATTTTTTGGGTGATCGGGATTCCGACGTCAAAAATGCCAAATTTGTTCGTAGACGTCCGTCAAGACGTTGTCTATGCATACGGTTGGCCATCACGGATTTTCCGACCCATTTGGAAGGTCAAACAAGCCCCGAAGCGAGCATACGCCTCATTTCTTAGATTTTTGTGTGCTATTACACACCATTTTTTGGGTGATCGGGATTCCGACGTCAAAAATGCCAAATTTGTTCGTGGACGTCTATCAAGACGTTGTCTATGCATACGGTTGGCCATCACGGATTTTCCGACCCATTTGGAAGGTCAAACGAGCCCCGAAGCGAGCATACGCCTCATTTCTTGGATTTTCGTGTGCTATTACACACCATTTTTTGGGTGATCGGGATTCCGATGTCAAAAATGCCAAATTTGTTCGTGGACGTCCGTCAAGACGTTGTCTATGCATACGGTTGGCCATCACGGCTTTTTCGACCCATTTGGAAGGTCAAACGAGCCCCGAAGCGAGCATACGCCTCATTTCGACGATTTTCGTGTGCTATTACACACCATTTTTTGGGTGATCAGGATTCCGACGTCAAAATGCCAAATTTGTTCATGGATGTCCGTCAAGACGTTGTCTATGCATACGGTTGGCCATCACAGATTTTCCGACCCATTTGGAAGGTCAAACGAGCCCCGAAGCGAGCATACGCCTCATTTCTTGGATTTTCGTGTGCTATTACACACCATTTTTTGGGTGATCGGGATTCCGACGTCAAAAATGCCAAATTTGTTCAAACGTCCGTCAAGACGTTGTCTATGCATACGGTTGGGCATCACGGATTTTCCGACCCATTTGGAAGGTCAAACGAGCCCCGAAGCGAGCATACGCCTCATTTCTTAGATTTTCGTGTGCTATTACACACCATTTTTTGGGTGATCGGGATTCCGACGTCAAAAATGCCAAATTTTTTCGTGGACGTCCGTCAAGACGTTGTCTATGCATACGGTTGGCCATCACGGAGTTTCCGACCCATTTGGAAGGTCAAATGAGCCCCGAAGCGAGCATACGCCTCATTTCATGGATTTTCGTGTGCTATTACACACCATTTTTTGGGTGATCGGGATTCCGACGTCAAAAATGCCAAATTTATTCGTGGACGTCCGTCAAGACGTTGTTTATGCATACGGTTGGCCATCACGGATTTTCCGACCCATTTGGAAGGTCAAACGAGCCCCGAAGCGAGCATACGCCTCATTTCTTGGATTTTCGTGTGCTATTACACACATTTTTTGGGTATTCGAGATTCCGACGTCAAAAATGCCAAATTTGTTCGTGGACGTCCGTCAAGACGTTGTCTATGCATACGGTTGGCCATCACGGATTTTCCGACCCATTTGGAAGGTCAAACGAGCCCCGAAGCGAGCATACGCCTCATTTCTTGGATTTTCATGTGCTATTACACACCATTTTTTGGGTGATCGGGATTCCGACGTCAAAAATGCCAAATTTGTTTGTGGACGTCCGTCAAGACGTTGTCTATGCATACGATTGGCCATCACGGATTTTCCGACCCATTTGGAAGGTCAAACGAGCCCCGAAGCGAGCATACGCCTCATTTCTTGGATTTTCGTGTGCTATTACACACCATTTTTTGGGTGATCGGGATTCCGACGTCAAAAATGCCAAATTTGTTCGTGGACGTCCGTCAAGACGTTGTCTATGCATACGGTTGGCCATCACGGATTTTCCGACCCATTTGGAAGGTCAAACGAGCCCCGAAGCGAGCATACGCCTCATTTCGACGATTTTCGTGTGCTATTGCACACCATTTTTTGGGTGATCGAGATTCCGACGTCAAAAATGCCAAATTTGTTCGTGGACGTCCGTCAAGACGTTGTCTATGCATACGGTTGGCCATCACGGATTTTCCGACCCATTTGGAAGGTCAAACGAGCCCCGAAGCGAGCATACGCCTCATTTCTTGGATTTTCGTGTGCTATTACACACCATTTTTTGGGTGATCGGGATTACGACGTCAAAAATGCCAAATTTGTTCGTGGACGTCCGTCAAGACGTTGTCTATGCATACGGTTGGCCATCACGGATTTTCCAACCCATTTGGAAGGTCAAACGAGCCCCGAAGCGAGCATACGCCTCATTTCGATGATTTTCGTGTGCTATTACACACCATTTTTTGGGTGATCGGGATTCCGACGTCAAAAATGCAAAATTTGTTCGTGGACGTCCGTCAAGACGTTGTCTATGCATACGGTTGGCCATCACGGCTTTTTCGACCCATTTGGAAGGTCAAACGAGCCCCGAAGCGAGCATACGCCTCATTTCGACGATTTTCATGTGCTATTGCACACCATTTTTTGGGTGATCGGGATTCCGACGTCAAAAATGCCAAATTTGTTCGTGGACGTCCGTCAAGACGTTATCTATGCATACGGTTGGCCATCACGGATTTTCCGACCCATTTGGAAGGTCAAACGAGCCCCGAAGCGAGCATACGCCTCATTTCTTGGATTTTCGTGTGCTATTACACACCATTTTTTGGGTGATCGGGATTCCGACGTCAAAAATGCCAAATTTGTTCGTGGACGTCTATCAAGACGTTGTCTATGCATACGGTTGGCCATCACGGATTTTCCGACCCATTTGGAAGGTCAAACGAGCCCCGAAGCGAGCATACGCCTCATTTCTTGGATTTTCGTGTGCTATTACACACCATTTTTGGGTCATCGGGATTCCGACGTCCCAAATGCCAAAATTGTTCGAGGACGCCCGCCAAGACGTTGCCTATGCATACGGTTGGCCATC
>JAPXVU010000141.1:0-12000 GCA_027789145.1 Solanum arcanum
ACGGTTAACGATATGAGGCTAAGTTTCGTGCTTTATCAAGGTATGCCACTCAACTCTGTTTCACCCACAAGAACGGATCCGCCATTTTGTGAAGGGGTTGAGATCGAGTTGCGGATTTCAGCCTTACAGTAGCGGCTACGGCAAAATCCTTCCAAGAGGTGGTAGACTTTGTGATAGAAGTGGAAGGAGTGAAGCGCATCGACTTCACCACAACCGACATCAAAAAGGTTTGAAAGGAGGTGAGTTTAATAGTTCGTATACTAGAGGACAGAGCTCCGGAGGTTACTCAAGTCGACCAATCCAGTCTTCACTACAGATCGTAGTTGGGGTCCACCTCGAGCGGTCAACACTACTCCGAGAGACCTATGCATGAACCCCGAGAGTGTTATGGATGTGGGGAGGTTGGACACATTAAGAGGTATTGTCCAAACCAGAGTTACAGAACCCCAATAGCTAGAGGTAGAGGTGGTCATGGTAGAGGCCGTTTTTCTGGAGGACGTGGTGGTCGAGGTAATGGTGGTCACCAAAATGGCCGAGGAGATGGGCAAACTGGAGCCACTACTACGCAACATGGTAGGGGCAACGGACAGACGAGTAATGGGGCCCATTGTTACGCTTTCCCTGGGAGATCTGAAGCGGAGGCGTCTGATGCTGTCATCACAGGTAACCTTTTGATTTGTGATTGCATGGCTTCCGTATTGTTTGATCCTGGATCCACATTTTACTATGTATCTTCCTCATTTGCTAATGGTCTAAATCTACATTGTGAATTACTTGATATGCCTATTCGTGTTTCTACTCCGTTGGGTGAGTCTGTGGTAGTTGAAAAAAGTGCATAGGTCTTGTTTGGTGAATTTTGTGGGGAGCAACACTTACGTAGATTTGGTTATCTTAGAAATGGGTGATTTTGATGTAATTCTGGGTATGACTTGGCTCTCTCCGAATTTTGCAATTTTGGATTGTAATGCTAAAACGGTGACGTTAGCCAAGCCTGGGGCAGATCCGTTAGTGTGGGAGGGCGACTACACTTCCAATCCGGTGCGTATTATCTCCTTTCTTGGTGCTCAGAAGATGGTTAGTAAGGGTTGTTTAGCTTTCTTAGCGCATCTTAGGGATGACCCCATCGAAGTACCCTCAATGGAATCAGTTTCGGTAGTTGGAGAATTTTTGGATGTGTTGGCTGCAGATCTTCCTGGTATGCCACGAGATAGGGATATTGACTTCTGCATTGATCTTGAACCGGTACTCGCCCATTTCTATACCCCCTTATAGAATGGCTCCGTGAGTTAAGAGAGTTAAAGGCACAACTACAAGAGTTATTGAACAAAGGCTTCATTAGACCAAGTGCATCCCCTGGGGGTGCTCCGGTTTTGTTTGTGAAGAAGAAGGATGGGAGTTTTCGGATGTGCATAGACTACACACAACTAAACAAGGTAACCATAAAGAACAAGTATCCTCTTCCTCGCATTGATGACTTGTTCGATCAGTTACAAGGTGCTTGTGTCTTCTCTAAGATTGACTTGAGATCCGGTTATCATCAATTGAAAATACGAGCAATAGATGTGCCAAAGAATGCTTTTGAACAAGGTATGGGCATTACGAATTTGTGGTGATGTCTTTTGGTCTTACGAATGCCTGCTGCGTTCATGAGCTTGATGAATGGGATTTTTAAGCCATATTTGGACCTCTTCGTAATCGTATTTATTGATGATATATTGGTATACTCGAAGAGCAAGAAGGAACATGAGGAACATTTGAGAATAGTATTGGAAATGTTGAGGGAGAAAAAGCTTTATGCCAAGTTCTCTAAGTGTGAATTTTGGCTAGATGCAGTGTCCTTCTTGGGGCACGTGGTTTCTAAGGAAGGAGTGATGGTAGATCCATCTAAGATTGAGACAGTGAAGAATTGGGTAAGACCCACTAATGTATCAGAAATAAGGAGCTTTGTTGGGTTAGCTAGCTACTACCGCAGATTTGTCAAGGGAGTCTCTTCTGTTGCTTCCCAATTGTGAACTTGACTAAGCAAAATGTTCCATTTGTATGGTCGGATGAGTGTGAGGAAAGCTTTCAGAAGCTTAAGACTTTGTTGACTACCGCACCAATTCTTACCTTGCCAATAGAGGGTAAAGACTTCATTGTTTACTGTGATGCATCCTATTCTGGGTTGGGTGCAGTGTTAATGCAAGAGAAAAATGTGATTGCTTATGCTTCGAGGCAATTAAAGGTGCATGAACGTAACTATCCGACCCATGATTTGGAGTTGGCCGCGGTAGTATTTGCACTAAAACAACGGAGACACTATTTGTATGGGGTTAAGTGTGAAGTCTACACGGATCATCGTAGCCTTCAGTACGTCTTTACTCAGAAAGATTTGAACTTGAGACAAAGGAGATGGATGGAACTACTAAAGGACTACGATATCACTATCTTGTATCATCCGGGGAAGGCGAATGTTGTAGCGGATGCTTTGAGTAGAAAGGCGGGAAGCATGGGAAGTCTAGCTCATTTGCAAGCCTCTAGGCGCCCATTGGCTAGAGAAGTGCAGATTTTGGCTAACGATTTGATGAGGTTAGAAATAAATGAGAAGGGAGGATTGTTGGCTAGTGTGGAGTCGAGATCTTCTTTTCTCGACAAGATTAAGGGAAGGCAGTTTGATGATGAGAAACTAAGACGAATTCAAGATAAAGTATTGCGAGGAGAGGCTAAGGAAGCACAAATCGATAAGGAAGGTGTTTTGAGAATCAAAGGAAGAGTATGTGTGCCCCGCATTGATGATTTGATCAACACTATTCTGACAGAGGCTCATAGTTCACGGTATTCTATACATCCGGGTGCGACCAAGATGTACCGTGACCTAAAGCAACACTTTTGGTGGAGTAGAATGAAGCGTGATATTGTTGACTTTATTGCTAAATGTCCAAACTGTCAACAAGTAAAGTATGAACACCAAAGGCCCGGAGGAACACTTCAGAGAATGCCCATTCCTGAATGGAAGTGGGAGAGAATCGCAATGGACTTTGTGGTTGGTCTTCCCAAGACATTGGGAAAGTTTGATTCTATTTGGGTAATCGTTGATAGGTTAACTAAGTCTGCTCATTTCATTCCGGTAAAGGTGACTTACAATGTAGAGAAGTTAGCCAAAATCTATATCTCAGAAATCGTTCGACTACATGGAGTTCCACTCTCCATCATATCGGATAGAGGTACGCAGTTTACTTCTAAGTTTTGGAGGACATTACATGCTGAATTGGGTACTAGGTTGGACCTTAGTACTGCATTTCACCCTCAGACCGATGGTCAGTATGAGCGAACGATTCAAGTCTTGGAGGATATGCTTCGCGCATGTGTGATAGAGTTTGGTGGCCATTGGGATAGTTTCTTACCTTTGGCAGAGTTTTCATACAATAATAGCTATCACTCTAGTATCGACATGGCTCCATTTGAAGCATTGTATGGGAGGAGATGTAGGTCTCCCATTGGTTGGTTTGATGCATTCGAGGTTAGACCTTGGGGTACTGATCTCTTAAGGGATTCGTTAGATAAGGTGAAGGGCATTCAAGAAAAGCTTCTAGCGGCGCAAAGTAGACAAAAGGAGTATGCAGATCGAAAGGTTAGAGACTTGGAGTTCATGGAGGGTGAACAAGTCTTGTTGAAGGTTTCACCTATGAAAGGGGTGATGCGGTTTGGTAAAAGAGGTAAGTTAAGTCCAAGGTATATTGGACCATTTGAAGTGCTTAGCGAATAGGGAGGTGGCTTATGAGTTAGCCTTGCCCCGGGGCTGTCAGGAGTACATCCGGTATTCCATGTGTCCATGTTGAAAAGATACCATGGAGATGGAAACTACATCATCCGTTGGGATTCGGTTTGTTGGATGAGAACTTGACTTATGAAGAGGAACCGGTTGCTATATTAGATTGAGAGGTTCGCAAGTTGAGGTCGAGAGAAATTGCATCCATCAAAGTCCAATGGAAGAATCGACCGGTTGAGGAGGCTACTTGGGAGAAGGAGGCGGATATGCAAGAAAAATACCCACATCTTACTGATTCAGTACTCCTCTTCGCCCTTTGTTTTCTTCTTTTGATCGTTCGGGACGAACGATGGGTAAATTGGTATCTATTGTAACGACCTGTTTAGTCGTTTTAGAGCGGCAGAATAAATACGGGAAAAGCGGTGAGACGGCGTGTGTCCCGACGGACCGTCGTGGTCACGACGGGGTCGAGGAGGTGTCGTCCCATGACACTTAGAATCTTGAAATTATGTACTGAAAATCGACTCTCTGAACTTCGTAACGAAATGGCAGAACGGACCGTCACATCCACGACGGACGGTCGTGAGTTCCCGTTGCAAAACACTTCAACTTTTGAGAATTTGGTACAAGAAACGAGTCTCTGACCGTCAGGACGGAGGGCAGGACGGACCGTCACAGGGGTGACGGGCCGTCACAGCCCACCTGAAACCTGGGGAGGCGCGACGACCGGCGTGACGGACCGTCGCACTCACGACGGCCCGTCACGGGTTGCGCAGCCCCAGGCAGTTTAGGATTTCTTTCCTCGTTTTAAGGGACGTTTTGGACTATTCTTTCCTTAATTATAAAGTTTGAGGGTTATTATTAATAAATCTAATTACTTGGGGGTTAAATTAGGTAACCTTAAGTTAATTAGTGGGTCATTATTACCATCTTTTATTCTTAATTATATATGAATTAGGGTAAAAGAAAGAGGGTTTGAATAAAGAAAATAAGAAAGAACAAAGAGAGACAGAAGGAGAAAGAGAACGAGTAGAGAGAGAGGGAAAGCGAAGAGGATAGCAAGGATTTAGAGGAGATAGCTTGTTGATCCAATTCTTCGGTGGAGGTAGGTTATGGTTTCTCTTACGATATTCGTAGTAAACTCTTAATAGTGAATGATATGTATTGATAGTGTTGTGAACCCTTCTATATGCTTAAAGCTGTATGCTTGCATGAATATGATTATGAAATTGTGAATAGATAAGCATGATGAAGCTATTGAATCCCAAATCTTGATAAAAACCCTAATTCACTTGTTAATGATGATGCCTTAGTATGAAAGAAGGCTTGATGAATTAGGGGATCGGGTGCCACGTTCCGGTACCAGGATAGAATGAATATGAGGATCGGAGTGTCACGTTCCGACACCAGGATAGAATATGGATCGGGTGCCACGTTCCGGTACCAGGATAGTATATGAGGATCGGAGTGCCACGCGTTTGGCACCAGGATAGAAATAGAGGCGGAGTGTCACGTACCGACACAAGAGGAAGAAAGATAATGAATCTTGAAAGATAATGAATATACTCAATCTAATGAACTTAATTCCCAAATGATATGGTATTGAGGCTTGAGTCCTCATGTGTGAACTCGGTTGTAGTTATTGATGAATTTATGTTGTTATTGCTACATGTTGAGTATTGTAGTTGATTTACATTATTATTGATATATCTTTGTTCCCTATTTTGAGTTGGCCGATGATATCTACTCGGTACTTGTGGTTATCTTGACCCTACTTTTATGTTTTCTTCTTTGCTAATTGTGGAATACAAATAACGTTCCGTCATCTTCAACTCAAGAGATGATTCAAGCCAGTCTTACTACACCAGAAATTCAGGGTGAGCTAATACGTCTAGCTTGGACTGGATCTTCTTCTTCAAGTCTTGATGCCTTGAACTCCGGCATGGACTAGCTTTTATGTATTTTTAGTTCTTAGAAATTCTTAGTTTAGTCATTTGATTGTAGATGTTCTTGTGATGATGACTTCCAGATTTTGGGGATAATAATAGTTTTGAATTGTTTTATTAATGAGTTAAGTCTTCCGCATTATTTTCTGTTGTTATATATTAAAATGTTAAGGTTTAGATTGGTTGGTTCGCTCACATAGGAGGGTAAGTGTGGGTGCCAGTCGCGGCCCCGTTTTGGGTCGTGACAATATAACTTTGATTATTTAAAAGAATTTAAAATACATATAGATGAATTATTAGCAAATAATTACATACAAAAAAGCAATAGTAAACATACAAGTCCAGCATTTATAGTTATAAAACATAGTGAACAAAAAAGAGGTAAAAGCAGAATGGTCATAGATTATCGTAATCTAAATGCTAAAACTAAAACATACAATTATCCAATACCAAACAAAATACTAAAAATAAGACAAATACAAGGATATAATTATTTCAGTAAATTTGACTGTAAATCAGGATTTTACCACCTAAAATTAGAAGAAGAATCTAAACAATTAACAGCATTCACAGTACCGCAAGGTTTCTATGAATGGAATGTTTTACCTTTTGGATATAAAAATGCACCAGGTAGATTCCAACATTTTATGGATAACTGTTTTAACCAGCTAGAAAACTGTATTGTATATATAGATGACATATTGTTATATTCTAGAACACAAGATGAACATATAAGATTATTGGAAAAATTTATACATATAGTAAAAAATGCAGGTATAAGTTTGAGTAAAAGAAAAGCAGAAATTATGAAATCACAGATAGAATTTCTAGGAATACAAATAGATAAAAATGGAATAAAAATGCAAACACATATAGTAAAAATAATAATTACTATTGATGAAAATATAGATACAAAAAGAAATTACAATCCTTTCTAGGATTAGTAAATCAGTAAGAGAATATATACCAAAATTAGCGTAACATCTAAAACCATTACATAAAAACTTAAAAAGATGTAGAATATCATTTTGACGATAAAGATAAAAACACATAAGAAATATTAAGAATTTATGTAAAAATTACCAAAACTATATTTTCCTGATGAAAATAAAACATTTACTTATATTGTTGAAAGCAGATTCAAGTGATCACAGTTATGGAGGAGTTTTAAAATACAAATATGAAAAAGAAAAATAGAACATCATTGTAGATATTATTCAGATCTTATACTGAAGCGCCAAATAAAATGGGAAATAAATAGAAAAGAATTATTCGCATTATATAAATGTTTATTAGCATTTGAACCATATATTGTTTACAATAAATTTATTGTAAACAGATAACACACAGGTAAAATGGTGGATAACAAAAAAATTAAATGATTGAGTTACAACAAAAGAAATAAGGAGATTAGTATTGAATATATTAAATTATACATTTACAATTGAAGTAATTAAGACTGACAAGAACCTTGTTGCGGACTACCTATCAAGAAAAAGGAATTCAAACTGAACTGAGATACAATGGAAGAGATACTCAAAGCTATTACTACACTTTCTGCGAAAGTAGGAAGTATGGATAAAGAGCTACAAAAGATAAGTCAGCTGACATGACTATAAATATGCTGAGCTATGTCAATCGGAAGACACAAAAATTCCAGAGCTAAAAGGAGGCGTTTGGAAACTCCTTAAAACCCATGATATTACTGCGATCTTTGCAGGTACAAGCAAAAAAGCTATGGAGAAACCTACACCAAAGAACATAAACTTAAATAGCATATTTACCAAACCATTTACTCCAAAGATACAGATAGTAGATGCTTCAACACCACAAACATCTACCTATGCAGCTACTCTGCATAAAGAGAAGAAAGCATACAACCACATATCCCGAACATACATTGAAAACCTATACAAGATACAAAACTTTTTAAATCAAAAACCCAAATCTACCACAACATTAGAAAAAACCCAAGACTACCTAACCCAAAAACTACAAGGCTATAACAAGTTAATTGCACAACCAAAAACTAATCCAAACCTAGTTAAAACTTGTTATAACTATGGATTATTAAATACAGTCTATACATATACAGGTGAAGAGATAAGTGGAATCCCAGAGGTCCACAAAGCATTTTTAATATATAAGAAGATAACAAAAGGAAACTTATTTTTCATAGGATTCTACGGCACAGCAGAGATACTCTATGATGAAATAAAGCCAATGATCCAGATAGTCAAAATTGGGCTAACACGAGAAATGATAATCCCGTAAGATATAGGACAACGGCCGAGAGATAACAAGAGTTGAGATACCCAGTTTCTATGCCAATAAAAGGATAATTGGATTATCAACTATTATACAAGAGCTAGCAAATAACTATCTACAAGGCAACGCCATATGGAGCTACTATTCGAGAGACCACTTAATGATATATGCCAATTCAAAGAAATAAGAAAAGCAGATATGGAAGAAGTCCAAAAATGGATTTTGACCTGTTAAAACCAGAAGCTACGCCAACAACTAGAGCAATAAAGCAAGGATTCATATCAGAAGAACTAATGACGAGATATTGCAAACTAGTGGACACAATTACCCAGGACCACATATGTTCAAAATGCAACCAAGGTGATGACATAATTCCGTATACAACTGGAATAAGTGAGAAAAAGAAAATAAGGAAAAGATAGACATAAAATATATGTAAATTAGTCATTGTCGGCCACATGTAAAAAGTAAAGGCCATTAAATAAAGTAGAAAAAGTATGTCGGCCATTTGGCCAAAATTTATTTTGTTTTTTGTAAAAAAAAAAAGTTGTAAAGTAAATAGTGTCAGTATCCTATTCATGAATAGTAACCATGAATAGTAAGAGTCAAGTTACTGTGTAAATAGTAAGAGTCAAGTAACTGTGTAAATAGTAAAGGCCAATCGTCCTTTAACAAGGATGAAAGGTCATTATGTATGTCTATATAAGGGGCATTTGCCTTCATAAATAAAATATCCTTCTTCCAACAATCTACTCTCTACTCTCAAATAATAAATCCGCTTCCACCCCCCTCCATTATTTGAGAGTAGAGAGTAGATTGTTGGAAGAAGGATATTTTATTTATGAAGGCAAATGCCCCTTATATAGACATACATAATGACCTTTCATACTTGTTAAAGGACGATTGGCCTTTACTATTTACACAGTTACTTGACTCTTACTATTTACACAGTAACTTGACTCTTACTATTCATGGTTACTATTCATGAATAGGATACTGACACTATTTACTTTACAACTTTTTTTTTACAAAAAACAAAATAAATTTTGGCCAAATGGCCGACATACTTTTTCTACTTTATTTAATGGCCTTTACTTTTTACATGTGGCCGACAATGACTAATTTACATATATTTTATGTCTATCTTTTCCTTATTTTCTTTTTCTCAGCTTATTCCAGCTTGTACTTCCGAATTATGTCATCACCTTGGTTGCATTTTGAACATATGTGGTCCGGGTAATTGTGTCCGACTAGTTTGCAATATCTCGTCATTAGTTCTTCTGATATGAATCCTTGCTTTATTGCTCTAGTTGTTGGCGTAGCTTCCTGGTTTTAACAGGTCAAAATCCATTTTTGGACTTCTTCCATATCTCGCTTGTCTTATTTCTATCGAATTGGCATATATCATTAAGTGGTCTCTAATAGTAGCTCCATATGGCGTTGCCTTGTAGATAGTTATTTGCTAGCTCTTGTATAATAGTTGATAATCCAATTATCCTTTATTGGCATAGAAAGCTGGGTATCTCAACTCTTGTTATCTCTGCGCTGGCCTATATCTTCTGGGATTATCATTTCTCGTGTTAGCCCAATTTTGACTATCTGGATCATTGGCTTTATTTCATCATAGAGTATCTCTGCTGGTGCTGTGTAATCTTATAAAAATAAGTTTCCTTTGTTATCTTCTTATATATTAAAAATGCTTTGTGGACCTCCTGGGATTCCACTTATCTCTTCACCGTATATGTATAGATCAGATTTAATAATCCATAGTTATAACAAGTTTTAACTAGGTTTGGATTAGTTTTTGGTTGTGCAATTAACTTGTTATAGCCTTGTAGTTTTTGGGTTAGGTAGTCTTGGGTTTTTTCTAATGTTGTGGTAGATTTGGGTTTTTGATTTAAAAAGTTTTGTATCTTGTATAGGTTTTCAATGTATGTTAGGATATATGGTTGTATGTTTTCTTCTCTCTATATGCAGACTAGCCGCATAGGTAGATGTTTGTGGTGTTGAAGCATCTACTATCTGTATCTTTGGAGTAAATGGTTTGGTAAATATGCTATTTAAGTTTATGTTCTTGGTGTAGGTTTCTCCATAGCTTTTTTGCTTGTACCGCAGATCGTGCAATATCATGGGTTTTAAGGAGTTTCCCAACGCCTCCTTTTAGCTCGAATTTTTGTGTCTTCCGATTGACATAGCTCATATTTATAGTCATGTCAGCTGACTTATCTTTGTAGCTCTTTATCCATACTTCCTACTTTCGCAAAGTGTAGTAATAGCTTTGAGTATCTCTTCCATTGTATCTCGTTCATTTGAATTCCTTTTTCTTGATAGGTAGTCTGCAAGGTTCTTGTCAGTCTTAATTACTTCAATTGTAAATGTATAATTTAATATATTCAATACTAATCTCCTTATTTCTTTTGTTGTAATCAATCATCTAATTTTTTTGTTATCCACCATTTTACCTGTGTGTTATCTGTTTACAATAAATTTATTGTAAACAATATATGGTTCTAATGCTAATAAACATTTATATAATGCGAATAATTCTTTTCTATTTATTTCCCATTTTATTTGCGCTTCAGATAAGATCCTCAATAATATCTACAATGATGTTCTATTTTTCTTTTTCATATTTGTATTTTAAAACTCCTCCATAACTGTGATCACTTGAATCTGTTTCAACAATATAAGTAAATGTTTTATTTTCATCAGAAAATATAGTTTTGGTAATTTTTACATAAATTCTTAATATTTCTTATGTGTTTTTTATCTTTATCGTCAAAATGATATTCTACATCTTTTTAAGTTTTTATGTAATGGTTTTAGATGTTCTGCTAATTTTGGTATATATTCTCTTACTGATTTACTAATCCTAGAAAGGATTGTAATTTCTTTTTGTATCTATATTTTCATCAATAGTAATTATTTTTGTACTATATGTGTTTGCATTTTTATTCCATTTTTATCTATTTGTATTCCTAGAAATTCTATCTGTGATTTCATAATTTCGCTTTTTCTTTTTACTCAAACTTATACCTGCATTTTTACTATATGTATAAATTTTTCCAATAATCTTATATGTTCATCTTGTGTTCTAGAATATAACAATATGTCATCTATATATACAATACAGCTTTCTAGTCAAGTTAAAACAGTTATCCATAAAATGTTGGAATCTACCTGGTGCATTTTTATATCCAAAAGGTAAAACATTCCATTCATAGAAACCTTGCGGTACTGTGAATGTTGTTAATTGTTTAGATTCTTCTTCTAATTTTAGGTGGTAAAATCCTGATTTACAGTCAAATTTACTGAAATAATTATATCCTTGTATTTGTCTTATTTTTAGTATTTTGTTTGGTATTGGATAATTGTATGTTTTAGTTTTAGCATTTAGATTACGATAATCTATGACCATTCTCGCTTTTACCTCTTTTTGTTCACTATGTTTTATAACTATAAATGCTGGACTTGTATGTTTACTATTGCTTTTTTGTATGTAATTATTTGCTAATAATTCATCTATATGTATTTTAAATTCTTTTAAATAATCAAAGTTATATTTTAATGGTTTCTGTGTTATTATGCTATTTTCATCTATTAATTCAATTTTTACTTTTGTCTTATGTTTTTCCCATCCTTGTAATGGATCTTCACTATATAATTGTTCTAGTTGTTCATTAATTAATTTGACTTTGTCTATAGCAAATATAATAATTTCTAGTTGCGTTATTTGTTTATTATTTGTATTTTTCATTTCTTGGTTTATTTTTTCACTTCCTTTTATCCATTCCATAGGTTTTCGTTGTTTATTATTTACTCTTTTTGCTCCTATCTTGTTTCCGCATGGTGTAGTAAGCCACCAATGTGTTTTTGTTATTATATGTGGATAAAATCTATCTAGAAATGGCATTCCTAATAACATATCTTTTGTAGTAAATTCAAAATTATACATTTCTCCTATTGTTAGTATCTTATCCCATATTTGTATTTTTATATTTTTGCTTTGTATTTAATCATACTTCCTTCATTGTTAAA
>JAPXVU010000143.1:0-2500 GCA_027789145.1 Solanum arcanum
CATCTCAGTATATTAAAAAAATAAGGGTGATTACAGGGACATATTTTAGGGTGGTGTTACAAGTTCTTAAGGAGAACCAATTATTTGCCAAGTATAGCAAATGTGAGTTTTGGTTGAGGTCGGTGATGTTTCTTGGTCATATCATCTCTAGTAAGGGAGTTGAGGTTGATTCAAGGAAAACAGAGGCGGTGAAAAATTGACCTAGACCATTGACTCCAACAAACATTAGGAGTTTCTTGGGTCTAGCGGGTTATTATCGGAGGTTTGTGAATGGTTTTCCGTCAATTGCATCTCCCTTGACTACTTTGACCCAAAAGAGTAAGAAATTTGAGTGGTTGGAATCATGTGAAAAAAGCTTCCAAATCTTGAAAGATAGGGTTACTTCCACTCCGGTAATGACCTTACCGAAGGGTACCAAGGGCTTCGTTGTGTATTATGATGTATCCCGAGTGGGTTTAGGGTGTGTGCTTATGCAACATAGGAAAGTAATAGCCTATACTTTTAGGAAACTTAAGGTGCATGAGAGGAACTATCCAACTCATGATCTTGAGTTAGAGGTCGTAGTATCTGCCTTGAAAATATGGAGGCATTACTTGTATGGTCTTCATGTTGATGTGTATACCAAGCATAAGAGTCCTCAATATGTGTTTACTTAAAAAGAGTTAAATCTCCGACAAAAAAGGTGGTTGAATTGTTGAAAGATTACGACATGAATGTTCTTTATCACCCCGGCAAGGCCAATATGGTTGCGGGTGCTCTAAGTCGTATGACCATGGGTAGTGTGTCTCATGTAAAGGAATCCAAGAAAGACCTTGAACGATGTTCATAGGTTGGCTAGATTGGGTATTGGGTTGGAAGATTCTCCTAGTGGTGGTTTTACGGTCCATCATATCCCGATTCATCATTGGTGGTTGGGTTATTATAATAATAATAATAATAATAATAATAATAATAATAATAATAATAATAATAATAATAATAATAATAATAATAATAATAATAATAATAATAATAATAATAATAATAATAATAATAATAATAATAATAATAATAATAACAATAACAATAACAATAACAATAACAATAATAATAATAATAATAATAATAATAATAATAATAATAATAATAATAATAATAATAATAATAATAATAATAATAATAATAATAATAATAATAATAATAATAATAATAATAATAATAATATATATAATAATAATAATAATAATAATAATAATAATAATAATAATAATAATAATAATAATAATAATAATAATAATAATAATAATAATAATAATAAATAACAATAATAACAATAATAATAACAATAATAATAATATATATATATATAATAATAATAATAATAATAATAATAATAATAATAATAATAATAATAATATATATATAATAATAATATATATATAATAATAATAATATATAATATATATATAATAATAATAATAATATATATATAATAATAAACAATAATAATAATAATAACAATAATAATAATATATATAATAATAATAATAATAACAATAATAATAATAATAATAATAATAATAATAATAATAATAATAATAACAATAATAATAATAATAATAATAATAATAATAATAATAATAATAATAATAATAATAATAATAATAATAATAATAATAATAATAATAATAATAATAATAATAATAATAATAATAATAATAATAATAATAATAATAATAATAATAATAATAATAATAATAATAATAATAATAATAATAATAATAATAATAATAATAATAATAATAATAATAATAATAATAATAATAATAATAATAATAATAATAATAATAATAATAATAATAATAATAATAATAATAATAATAATAATAATAATAATAATAATAATAATAATAATAATAATAATAATAATAATAATAATAATAATAATAATAATAATAATAATAATAATAATAATAATAATAATAATAATAATAATAATAATAATAAATAATAATAATAATAATAATAATAATAATAATAATAATAATAATAATAATAATAATAATAATAATAATAATAATAATAATAATAATAATAATAATAATAATAATAATAATAATAATAATAATAATAATAATAATAATAATAATAATAATAATAATAATATATAATAATAATAATAATAATAATAATAATAATAATAATAATAATAATAATAATAATAATAATAATAATAATAATAATAATAATAATAATAATAATAATAATAATAATAATAATAATAATAATAATAATAATAATAATAATAATAATAATAATAATAATAATAATAATAATAATAATAATAATAATAATAATAATAATAATAATAATAATAATAA
The DNA here is from genome assembly GCA_027789145.1 of Solanum arcanum. Lineage (NCBI taxonomy): Eukaryota > Viridiplantae > Streptophyta > Magnoliopsida > Solanales > Solanaceae > Solanum > Solanum arcanum. The sequence goes on from JAPXVU010000143.1 coordinate 2,361, forward strand.
TAATAATAATAATAATAATAATAATAATAATAATAATAATAATAATAATAATAATAATAATAATAATAATAATAATAATAATAATAATAATAATAATAATAATAATAATAATAATAATAATAATAATAATAATAATAATA
>JAPXVU010000144.1:5000-11558 GCA_027789145.1 Solanum arcanum
GAAGAGTTATCTTTTACGTTTAACGACTTTGCCCACCACTGGAATCGGCTCGGTAGGTAGAAGTCGGTAATGGAAGAGCACCGCCGTCGCGTGGTGTCGGTGCGCTCGGCGACCGCGAAAATCCGGAGGACGAATCACGTCCACGCCCGGTCGTACTCATAACGCGTCAGTCTCAAGGTGAGCGACCTGCGGTCGATGGAACAATGTAGGCAAGGAAGTCGGCAAAATGGATCAGTAACCGGAAAAGGATTGGCTCACGAGGGTGAGCACGGGGTCGATCCCGAACCGTCGGCTGTCGGTGGGTACTTTCGAGCTGCTCCATGGCGGAAGCGGGTCGCCAGCGTCTTGGCCGAGAGACCGGGTGAGAGCAGTTCGCCGGGGGCCTTCCGGGCGTCGAGCGACAACTTCAGGCCCGAATGCGGACAAGGGAATCCATTGTTTAATTAAAACAAAGCATTGCGATGGTCCCAGCGGATGTTTACGCCAATGTGATTTACGCGATTGCTCACGAATGTCAAAGTGAAGAAATTCAACCAAGCGCGGGTAAGCGGCGGGAGTAACTATGACTCTCTTAAGGTAGCCAAATGCCTCGTCATCTAATTAGTAGCGCATGAATGGATTAACGAGATTCCCCTTCACTGTCTACTATCCGGCGAAACCACGGAAGAGGAGCGGGCTTGGCGAGAATCGTGAGGGAAAGAAGACCTGTTGAGCTTGACTCTAGTCAGGCTTTGTGAAATGACTTGAGAGGTGTAGTATAAGTGGGGCCAGAAGGCGAAAGTGAAATACCACTACTTTTAACGTTATTTTACTTATTAGTGAATCGGGCGGGAGCCTTGCCCCTCTTTTTGGACCCAAGGCTCGCCGGCGGGCCGATCCGGCGGAAGACATTGTCAGTGGGGAGTTTGGTGAGGCGGCACATCTGTTAAAGATACTTGGTGTCCTAAGATGAGCTCAGCGAGCGAAATCTCGTGTGGAGCGAAGGGTAAGCTTCGTTTGATTACGATTTCGATGCGAATCTGAACCGTGGCGTGGCCTAACGATCCTTTAGACCGAATTGAAGCTAGAGGTGTCGAGAAAAGTTACCACGGGGATAAGCGGCTTGTGGCGATAGCGTTCATAGCGGCGTTGCTTTTTGATCCTTGATGTCGGCTCTTCCTATCATTGTGAAGCGAATTCACCAAGTGTTGGATTGTTCACCCACCAATAGGGAGCGTGGTACGGGTTTAGGCCGTCGTGAGGCAGGTTAGTTTTACCCTGCGATGGCGATTATGTCATGATAGTAATTCAACCTGAATGCGAGAGGCGGTTGATTCACACAATTGGCCATCGGCTTGGTTGAAAAGCGATGGCGTGAAGCTTCTGAGTGTCTTTGGATTATGGTGAGCAGCCTCTAAGTCGAATCAGGGCTAGAAGCGACGCATCGCCCGCCGTCAGCTTGCCGACCAGCGATGAGGCCTTTGGCCCCGAGAACGATGTCGTTGGCTAAGTCGCCCGCTGACGGAGCGTCGCGGTGACCGCCTTGAAGTACAATTTCCATCGGCGGCGGGTAGAATCGCTTTGCGAGCGACTTAAATCTGTGACGGGGTATTGTAAGTGGCGAGTGGCCTTCTTTGCCACGATCGGCTGAATTGACCCTTTGTCGCTCAGATTAAATCCCCACACTCCCCTCCCAAAATCAAATCCAATCATTTCTAACTTTTCAAATGTGAGGTTCCCGTGCTGCCTGCATCCTTCGAACGGAAAAAAATAACTAAGTGTTGAAATATAAGTTTCAAATGTAACACGGGAAGTGAAGTGCACTCACTAGTGTGCCGCTAAGTGTTGAGCTGTGCATTACGAGCCCATTCACGAGTTTTTGGTGACGTCGAGTTCATTTATCAAGACTAATGAGATCTTAAGAGCCTAATGACCTGCCAGTGCATGAGGTTTTCGCGATGTCGGGTGCGATTATTAAGGCCAAGTTAAATGTTAATGGGCAAATGGGAGTGCGTCGTCAGCGTCGTCCGCTGACGGCGGATTACGCCAAGGCTGCGAGCGGGCGTGGAGCGCAAAATCGCCTTTAGGCGCACACCGCGGTCGAGCGGCGTCGGGCGTGGCATGCCACCATCGCCTTTTGCAGCACTTTACGGTCGAGCGGCGTCGGGCGTGGCATGCCATCATCGCCTTTGGGAAGCAGGCTTCGGTCGGCGGCGTCGGGCGTGGCATGCCATCTTCGCCTTTGGCGGCACACGCGGTCGAGCGGCGTCGGGCGTGGCATTCCGTCTTCGCCTTTTGGCGCACACCGGTCGAGCGGCGTCGGGCGTGGCATTCCATCTTTGCCTTTTTGGCGTACCGCGGTCGAGCGGCGTCGGGCGTGGCATGCCATCTTCGCCTTTGCGTACACGCGGTCGGCGGCGTCGGGCGTGGCATGCCATCATCGCCTTTGGGCGACACACGGTCGAGCGGCGTCGGGCGTGGCATGCCATCTTCGCCTTTTGGCGACACGGTCGGCCAGGCGTCGGCGTGGCATGCCATCATCGCCTTTGGGCGACACCGCGCGGTCGGCGGCGTCGGGCGTGGCATGCCATCTTCGCCTTTGGCGGCCACCGCGGTCGAGCGGCGTCGGGCGTGGCATGCCATCTTCGCGCTTTGGCGGCCCCGCGGTCGAGCGGCGTCGGGCGTGGCATGCCATCTTCGCCTTTTGCGCACCGCGCGGTCGAGCGGCGTCGGGCGTGGCATGCCATCTTCGCCTTTTTGGCACACCGCGGTCGAACGGCGTCGGGCGTGGCATGCCATCTTCGCCTTTTTGGCGGCACCTGCGGTCGAGCGGCGTCGGGCGTGGCATGCCATCTTCGCCTTTGGCGGCACCGCGGTCGAGCGGCGTCGGGCGTGGCATGCCATCATCGCCTTTGGGCGGCACACCGCGGTCGGTGGCGTCGGGCGTGGCATGCCATCTTCGCCTTTGCGGCGCACCACGGTTGGCCAGGCGTTGGGCGTGGCATGCCATCATCGCCTTTGGCGGCACACCCGGTCGAGCGGCGTCGGGCGTGGCATGCCATCATCGCCTTTAGGAAGCACACCGCGGTCGGCGGCGTCGGGCGTGGCATGCCATCTTCGCCTTTGGCGGCACACAAGGTCGGCCGTCGTCGGGCGTGGCATGCCATCATCGCCTTTGGGCGACCGCGGTCGGCTGACGTCGGGCGTGGCATGCCATCATCGCCCACTTTTGCGACACACGGTCGGCGGCGTTGGGCGTGGCATGCCATCATCGCCTTTTGCAGCACACCGCGGTCGGCGGCGTCGGGGCGTGGCATGCCGTCATCGCCCTGGGCCACACGCGGTCGAGCGGCGTCGGGCGTGGCATGCCATCATCGCCTTTGGGAAGCACGCTGCGGTCGGCGGCGTCGGCGTGGCATGCCATCTTCGCCTTTGGCGACCGCAGACGGTCGAGCGGCGTCGGGCGTGGCATGCCATCGCCTTCGCACGGCGATTGGCGCTTTAGCGTAGCGGTCGAGCGGCGTCGGTCGTGGCATGCCATCATCGCCTTTTGGAAGCTTACACACATCGGCGGCGTCCGGGCGTGACATGCCATCTTCGCGCTTTGGCGACACGCGTACGGTCGAGCGGCGTCCCGGGGCGTGGCATGCCATCTTCGCGCTTTTGGCGGCACAAGCGGTCGAGCGGCGTCGGGCGTGGCATGCCATCATCGCCCACTGCGGCACACCGCGGTCGAGCGGCGTCGGGCGTGGCATGCCATCATCGCCTTTAGGTGCGCTACCGCGGTCGGCGGCGTCGGGCGTGGCATGCCATCATCGCCTTTTGGCGACGGTACCGCGGTCGAGCGGCGTCGGGCGTGGCATGCCATCTTCGCCCGCAATGACATAGGCCGGTCGGCCGTCGTCGGGCGTGGCATCTGCCGTCTTAGCCGCTGACCAGCATAGGCGGTCGGCCGTCGTCGGGCATGGCATGCCATCGTAGCCCTGGGCGAGCCTAAGCGGTCGGTAGTCGTGGGGCGATGCTGCCTGCACATGATCGGCGTGGCACGCCACATCGATCGTGGCTTGCGCAACATTCTTGAGTTCCAAACAAAACATGCGGATGTTCATGGCGTCACGTCATAAATCAAAGGATTTTGAAACAACCTCCATTCATAACAAACATGTTCATCTACTTTCCATTATGTATTCTCAAGCGTTTCAGCCTAACGTGGCTCTTTCGCATCATTTTCATTACTTTTTACGGTTAAATGCGATATTGAAACATCTTTTATTTGTGCAAACATGTATCTTATCATTAATTTGACATGTTGAGAAGTGTTTCGAGCATTTCCCATATTTTCCGGAGCTTTTAATCATTATTTTATAATTTATTTTCGCTTTTAATTTTTCGTCTCTTTTAAAAATTAAAATTTATTAAATAGCGTCTAAATAAATTAAAATTTTTATTATATTTTTAATGCTTTATATTTTCGATTTCATAATTTATTTACTAATTTTTTGAAAAATAAAATTATGGCTATTTATGATGAGAGCGTGTGGTTTGGCGGTTTGACGTGAACCTTGGTTCACAATCTTTGCATGATTAAATTCTCAACTTTGAAGCGCGTAGCGGGTGTAGATTGCCTTGCGGCATGGCGTCGTGCCACGACATCTAATGCGTGGCGGTGGATGTCGGCGTGTGCATTTAGGGCTATTCGCGTCGGCGCATTGGTATTGGGCATGTGGTTAGGTTGGATCATGGCGATGCGGCGTCTAACTCGCGTGCGCTTGATGGCAATCATGGCTGGTGGTGGCCGGGCGTCATGTCTTTGCATATCTGCGTGGGCATTGTGCGTGCAAGCGGTCTTTCCTGCATCCCCGTGCGGCGTGAACAAGCGCTCGCGTCCGTCCTGGTCGTGCGTGGCGTGGCGTGGCGCTCAGTCTGGTCTGTGGGCGTGGGCATGGGGCACTTGCCGGCTTCATCGCCCCAGCGTGCGTCCCGAAAGCGCCGTGCCGACCCGCGTTACGAAAGCGGCGCGACTCATCGTGCGGCGTCGCGAGAATGCGTCTGTTGATCCTGCGGTAGTCATATGCTTGCCGTTAAGCCATGCGGATGAACTTGGCGTGGCGCGATGGCTCTCAAGATCGGTTTATTATAGTGTTTTGATGGTATCTACTACTCGGCGTAGTAATTCTAGAGCTAATCGTGCAACGCCCGCGGAAGGATGCATTTATTAGATGGTGTGGGCTCTTCCGTTCTTTGCGATGATTCATGATAACGCGATCGCCGCGGCCGCGTGCGGCGGCGTCTTCAAATTTACGCCTATCGACCGATGGTAGGATGGTGGCGACCATTTTACGGGTGGCGGAGGATTAGGGTTCGATTCGGAGGGAGCACGGCGGCTACAGGAAGGCAGCGGCGCGCCAAATTCAATCGACGCGGAGGTGTGCATAAATCTCCGGCGAGTGCATTGGTGGTGTCATCTTCCCTCACGAGGCCATTGGAGGGCAATGCGGGTGCGGCCGGCTAATTCGCTCTGCGTATATTTAAGTTGTTGCGGTTACTCGTAGTTGGACTTTGGATGGCGGCGGTCGCCTGGTGTGCACCCGGCGTCGTCCGCTCGTGGCGATGCGCTCCGCGAATTGGGAGTCGTGCCTCGGCCCATTCTTTTGAAAGATTAGGTGCTCAGCAAGCCTTGCGTCTGTATACATTAGCATGGGATAACATTATAGATTTGGTCCGCATTGCGGGTAATGATTAACAACGGTCGGGGGCTCATTTATAGTCGATGAAATTCTTGGTTATGAAAGGCAACATGCACTTGCCAAGGATGCATTTATTAGATAACAGTTGGGGGCTCGCGATGGTATCTAGTCTCACTTATGCCGAGGATCGGCGGATGTTCACGGATCGCCGGCACCTTATGAAATCAAAGTTTTGGAGTTGGGGAGTATTAGGAAACGAATTGTGGAAGGCACCACGATGGAAGCACGGCATTACTCAACAGAAACTTACAGTCCATAAATTAATGGTGAGTATCTTTCTTGGATCCATTGGAGTGGTGGCGTGCCGTAGTTGGTGGAAGCGATTTGCGGTTAATTCCGTTAGCGAGCGATGGGAGGCTATGCGGTATCCGCCCACGGCGCTTCTAGAGGTTCGGCCTTAATTGGCGCGGAATTTGAGATAATTATGAGTGCTGCTTAGATGTTAGGGCGGAGCGGCGCTCATGTATTATGATTAGCCTTGGCGCGGGCCGGGTAATCTTTGAAATTTCATCGTGATGGGGAAATCATTGCAATTGTTGGTCTTCAACGAGGAATTCTGAAGGATATCGGCTCGCGTTGAACGATCCAGCCCTGTACACCGAGTCGCTCTGCAGTTGAATAGCGTGAAATTATGATCGGCGGCGTATTGCTGCCCAGGGGTCGGAGATGATTAACCTTTTTTGGGGGAGATCGCAGTTTTTGAAAGCGGAAGGATCATGAGCACAAGTGAGCGACCGAATGTTTAAACACTTGGGCGGCTCGTGGTGAGCGCCTGTCGGATGCGGAACTGGCGACCAGCTGACAGGCGAGATCTAATGTTGGGTTAGCGGAT
>JAPXVU010000145.1:0-11343 GCA_027789145.1 Solanum arcanum
GTATCTCAACTCTTGTTATCTCTGGCCGTTGGCCTATATCTTCCGGGATTATCATTTCTCGTGTTAGCCCAATTTTGACTATCTGGATCATTGGCTTTATTTCATCATAGAGTATCTCTGCTGGTCTTTGTGTAGAATCTTATGAAAAATAAGTTTCCTTTTGTTATCTTTTTATATATTAAAAATGCTTTGTGGACCTCTGGGATTCCACTTATCTCTTCACCGTATATGTATAGATCGTATTTAATAATCCATAGTTATAACAAGTTTTAACTAGGTTTGGATTAGTTTTTGGTTGTGCAATTAACTTGTTATAGCCTTGTAGTTTTTGGGTTAGGTAGCCTTGGGTTTTTTCTAATGTTGTGGTAGATTTGGGTTTTTGATTTAAAAAGTTTTGTATCTTGTATAGGTTTTCAATGTATGTTCGGGATATATGGTTGTATGTTTTCTTCTCTTTATGCAGACTAGCTGCATAGGTAGATGTTTGTGGTGTTGAAGCATCTATTATCTGTATTTTTGGAGTAAATGGTTTGGTAAATATGCTATTTAGGTTTATGTTTTTTGGTGTAGGTTTCTCCATAGCTTTTTGCTTGTACCGCAGATCGGTAATATCATGGGTTTTAAGGAGTTTCCCAACGCCTCCTTTTAGCTCTGGAATTTTTATGTCTTCCGATTGACATAGCTCCGCATATTTATAGTCATGTCATTGACTTATCTTTTGTAGCTCTTTATCCATACTTCCTACTTTCGCAGAAAGTGTAGTAATAGCTTTGAGTATCTCTTCCATTGTATCTGGTTCAGTTTGGGTTCCTTTTTCTTGATAGGTAGTCTGCAACAAGATTTTTGTCACCTTAATTACTTCAATTGTAAATGTAAAATTTAATATATTTAATACTAATCTCCTTATTTCTTTCGTTGTAAATCAATCTTCTAATTTTTTTGTTATCCACCATTTTACTGTGTATTATCTGTTTACAATAAATTTATTGTAAACAATATATGGTTCAAATGCTAATAAACATTTATATAATGCGAATAATTCTTTTCTATTTATTTCCCATTTTATTTGTGGTTCTGTATAAGATCCTGAATAATATCTACAATGGTGTTCTATTTTTCTTTTTCATATCTCAGATTTTAAAACTCCTCCATAACTGTGATCACTTGAATCTGCTTTCAACAATATAAGTAAATGTTTTATTTTCATCCTGGAAAATATAGTTTTGGTAATTTTTACATAAATTCTTAATATTTCTTATGTGTTTTTTATCTTTATCGTCAAAATGATATTCTACATCTTTTTAAGTTTTTTATGTAATGGTTTTAGATGTTCTCGCTAATTTTGGTATATATTCTCTTACTCGATTTACTAATCCTAGAAAGGATTGTAATTTCTTTTTGTATCTATATTTTCATTAATAGTAATTATTTTTGTACTATATGTGTTTGCATTTTTATTCCATTTTTATCTATTTGTATTCCTAGAAATTCTATCCTGATTTCATAATTTCTGCTTGTCTTTTACTCAAACTTATACCTGCATTTTTTACTATATGTATAAATTTTTCCAATAATCTTATATGTTCATCTTGTGTTCTAGAATATAACAATATGTCATCTATATATACAATACGCTTTCTAGCTGGTTAAAACAGTTATCCATAAAATGTTGGAATCTACCGTGCATTTTTATATCCAAAAGGTAAAACGCTCCATTCATAGAAACCTTATGCATCTGTGAATGTCATAATTGTTTCGATTCTTCTTCTAGTTTTAGGTGGTAAAATCCTGATTTACACCAAATTTACTCAAATAATTATATCCTTGTATTTGTCTTATTTTGAGTATTTTATTTGGTATTGGGTAATTGTATGTTTTAGTTTTAGCGTTTAGATTTACGTAGTCAATAACCATTCTACTTTTACCTCTTTTTGTTCACTATGTTTTATAACTATAAATGCGGACTTGTATGTTTACTATTGCTTTTTGTATGTAATTATTTTCTAACAATTCATTTATATGTATTTTAAATTCTTCTAGATCATCAAAGTTATATTTTAATGGTTTCAAGTTATTATGCTATTTTCATCTATTAATTCAATTTTTACTTTTGTTTTATGTTTTTCCCATCCTCGTAATGGATCTTCACTATATAATTGTTCTAGTTGTTCATTAATTAATTTAACTTTGTCTATAGCAAATATAATAATTTCTAATTGTGTTATTTGTTTATTATTTATATTTTCCATTTCTTGGTTTATCTTTTCACTTCCTTTTATCCATTCCATAGGTTTTCTTTGTTTATTATTTACTCTTTTTGCTCCTATCTTATTTCCGCATGGTGTAGTAAGCCACCAATGTGTTTTTGTTATTATATGTGGATAAAATCTATCTAGAAATGGCATTCCTAATAACATATCTTTTGTAGTAAATTCAAAATTATACATTTCTTCTATTGTTAGTATTTTATCCCATATTTGTATTTTTATATTTTTTGCTTTGTATTTAATCATACTTCCTTCATTGTTAAATCCTGCTATTACCATAGGTGTTTTTAATTTTTCCCATTTATCTTCCTCGGCAAGCAATTATACTTACATATATTCGCTTCGCTCCTCAATCTATCATAGGTGTATAATATCTGTTGTGATATCCTTCTACAATAATTTTTGCAAGTATAAATATTTTCATTAATCATTTTGTTCTTTTTATAATTATTTTCTTATTTTGACAAGTTATTGTTAATTGTTCATTTTCTATGTTGTATGGCTTAACTTTTTCTAACCATTTTATTCCTAATGTAATATTATGGTTTCCTTGGTATATTTTAAATTGTATTATTAAAGGTATTCCTCCTATAATTATATCTTTTCTCGTTGTTTCTTCATTCGTGTTCACTATCTCACTAGGTAGTCCAGGCATGTATGTCCTGCTCTTATAATTTCTTCTTACATTACTAACTCTCTTGTTATATAATTTTCTTCTTGTCCTGTATTTATTAAGATTTTATATTTTCTTTGATCCATTATTCCTGTTATGAAATAATGATATGGTGTTATTTCTTCTTTATCTAACAAACTTTGTGGAATTTCATATTTTCTTTTAGATGTACTCATTCTTGATGATGTAGCTCTTGTCAATGTATTTGGTACGCTTGAAGTACTTAATCTTTCTTTTACTATTTCTAAATCTTCTTCTATATCAATTTCTTTATAACTATAATCATTATTGTCTATTACAAGAATTATTTTTTCAAAAGGATTTTCTATTTTTATTTTATTAATTTTATTTCTTGTCAGTTATCTTATGCTTTGTTGTTAATATATATAAATTTTTACATCTTGTCAGAAATAATTTACTTCCTCGGTGCTAGTTCTATTCCTGATATTTTCCAATATAGAACTAATGATCTATCTATATTTTTATCTGTTATCGATATCGTATAATTAGCACTTATCGTAAATTTAAATTTTTGATATATTAAGTTTCCTTTTACTGCACTAATTATGCTTTTTTCTATAGGGTGTACAATTCTATCATCTGCTAAATATATTTCTATAGGTGTATCTATTCCTTCTCTAAAGCAAGCTTTTATTAATATTTCTGATCCTCCTAAATGCACACATTTTATTGGTGTTTTAGCTTTTATATCTTGTATTTCTTTGTTTATCATTCTTTTATTTATTATAGGTATATATGCTTTTCCTCTTGTGTATTTACAATCTATGATATGTTCTTTTTGACTAACTACATAGTATTCTTCTTTTTGTCTTTTAAACCAATTTCTTAAAATAGGTATTTCTAGTACTTTTTCAACACTTAAATCTAATTCTTTTCCTTTTATTTGTTCAAATATCGTGTTATCAAATATAATTTTCTGCTCGATGATTCTTCATCTTGATATTCTTCCCTAGATATTATTTTTATTTCATTTTCAGACATTATATTTCTTCATCTGTTTCATTATTATCTAGATTAATATTTTCTTCTTCATTCTCGCTTTCTATATCTCGATACTTCATATATACTATCATTTTCACTTAATTCATAATCTATGTATTCTATTTGCATATATTTTTCATCATCTATAATTAATTTTGCTATTTGTTTTCTTTTTGGATTTTTGGGTAATTTACAATCTTTAGCTATGTGTCCTATCTTTCCACAATTATAACAAGTACATTGGGATATCTTTCTTTTTGGTCTGTATGGTCTTTTTATTTTATAGTTTTTACATAATACCTTCTGCCTTGGTTGTTTATATTTATATATAGATTTCTTTTTCTATAATTTTTATATCTTTTAGATTTTTGTTTTTAGTTGTGCATCCAAATTGTGGTGCCATTTTATTTTTGCAACATGATAAATTTTTATTTAGTACTTTTTCCATTTTTAATTTTTCTTTTTGGTTTTCACATAGTTGTATGAACCATTGATTTAAAAATTTTATTCTAGATCCTAAAGTATCTACCATTCCTTCATTATTCCAATCTTTTATTACGTTTGTACTAAATGGTTCTGGTAATTTTGTATAATATTGTTTTCTTATTTCTTTTGCTTCGTCTAAATTGTATTTAGCTTTGTAATAATATTCTTTAAATGCGCAAGTATATTCTTCTAAATAACACATTTTACATATAGCTAACTTTGTCATTAGTTGTCTATTTATTATTCTTTCTCTATTTTGTTCTCTTATATCTGTAGTCATACCTCCAAATTCACTTCTTATTGCTGATTCATATTTATCTAGTATATCTATATTTGTTGCTGATGCGGATCCATCTATTTTCTTATCATTCCTAAGTACTTCTAAACTTTCTTGTCACGACCCAAATCGGGGCCGCGACTGGCACCCACATTTACCCTCCTATGTGAGCGAACCAACCAATTTAACCCTTATCATTTCAATATATAACAACAGAAAGTAATGCGGAAGACTTAAACTCATTAACAAAACAATTCAAAACTATTATTATTATCCCCAAAATCTGGAAGTCATCATCACAAGAACATCTATCTCAAATTGCTAAACTAAAACTGTCTAAGAAGCTAAAACAACTACTAGCTAGTCCATGCCGGAAGTTCAAGGCATCAAGACTTGAAGAAGAAGACCCAGTCCAAGCTAGACGCATTAGCTCACCCTGAATTTCCGATGAAGTGAAGACTGGCTAGATCTACTGTTGAGTTGAAGTTGACGGAACGTTTGCTGCATTACACAAATAACAAAGAAGAAAAACATAAAAGTAGGGGGTCAGTACAACCACACGCACTGAGTAGATATCATCGGCTAACTCAAAATAGGGAAGAGTATATATGAATAATAATGGAAATGAAGTAGAATAGTGAAGATGTAGGAATAAGAAGATGAGTTCATCAATGATTAGAAGCGAGTTCACACATGAGGACTCAAGCCTCAATACCATACTCATTTGGGAATTAAGTTCATTAGATTGAGTATATTCATTATCTTTCAAGATTCATTATCTTTCTTCCTCTTGTGTCGGTACGTGACACTCCGCTCCTCTATTTCTATCCTGGTGCCGGAACGTGGCACTCCGATCCTCATATACTATCCTGGTACCGGAACGTGGCACCCGATCCATATTCTATCCTGGTGTCGGAACGTGGCACCCGATCCATATTCTATCCTGGTGTCGGAACGTGACACTCCGATCCTCATATTCATTCTATCCTGGTACCGGAACGTGGCACCCGATCCCCTAATTCATCAAGCCTTCTTTTACACTAAGGCATCATCATTCTCATTATATAATATATCAAGCCTTCTTTCATACTAAGGCATCATCATTCTCATTATATAATATATCAAGCGAATTAGGGTTCTTTCAAGATTTGGGATTCAATAGCTTCATCATGCTTTGTTAATTCATCACAATTTCACATTCATATTCATGCAAGCATACAACTTAAGCACATAGTAGGGTTTACAATAATATCAACACATAATATTCACTATTAAGAGTTCACTACGAATATCGTAACATAAACCATAACCTACCTCCACCGAAGAATTGGAATCAACAAGAAATCTCCCAAGCTTTGTTATTCCTCTTCCCTCTTCGATCGATCAATACTCTCTCTCAATTCGTTTCTCCCTTTTCTCTCTTGTTCTTTCTCTTTGCTTTATTCAAACCCTCTTTCTTTTACCCTAATTCTATATAATTAGGAATGAAAGATGGTAATAATGACCCACTAATTAACTTAAGGTTACCTAATTTAACCCCCAAGTAATTAGATTTATTAATAATAACCCCCAAACTTTATAATTAAGGAAGGAATAGTCCAAAACGTCCCTTAAAACGAGGAAAGAAATCCTAAACCGCTCGGGATCAAGAACCCGTGGACGGGTCGTCGTGGGTGCGACGGTCCGTCGCGGTGGTCGCCGCGCCTCCCTGTGTTTCGGTGGTCATGACGGCCCGTCACCCCCTGTGACGGTCCGCTCCCGCCCTCCGTCATGACGGTCAGGAACTCGTTTCTCGTACCAAATTCTCAAAAGTTGAAGTGTTTTGCAACGGGTACTCACGACGGTTCGTCGTGAATGTGACGGTCCGTTCTGCCATTTCGTTACGAAGTTCAGAGAGTCGATTTTCAGTACCCAATTTCAAATTTCTAAGTATGTTGCAACGATACACCCTTGACGGGCCGTCGTGCCTGTGACGGTCCGTCAAGGTGTCCGTAGTATGGCCCAGTTTTTCCAGAATAAAATCTGCTGCTCCAAAACGACTAAACAGGTCGTTACAATAGATACCAATTTACCCATCGTTCGTCCCCGAACGATCAAAAGAAGAAAAACAATGGCGAAAAGGAGTACCTGAATCTGTAAACAGATGTGGGTACTTTTCTTGCATATCTGCCTCCTTCTCCCAAGTAGCCTCTTCAACGGGTCGATTCTTCCATTGAACTTTGATGGATGCAATTTCTCTCGACCTCAACTTGCGAACCTCTCTATCTAATATAGCAACCGGTTCCTCTTCATAAGTCAAGTTCTCATCCAACAAAACTGAATCCCAACGGATGATGTAATTTCCATCTCCATGGTATCTCTTCAACATGGACACATGGAATACCGGATGTACTCCGGACAGCCCCGGGGGCAAGGCTAACTCATAAGCCACCTCCCCTATTCGCTTAAGCACTTCAAATGGTCCAATGTACCTTGGACTTAACTTACCCCTTTTACCAAACCGCATCACCCCTTTCATGGGTGAAACCTTCAACAAGACTTGTTCACCTTCCGTGAACTCCAAGTCTCTAACCTTTCGGTCTGCATACTCCTTTTGTCTACTTTGCGCCGCTAGAAGCTTTTCTTGAATAGCTTTCACCTTCTCCATAGAATCTCTCAACAGATCAGTCCCCCAAGGTCTAACTTCAAAAGTCAAACCAACCAATGGGAGACCTACATCTCCTCCCATACAATGCTTCAAATGGAGCCATGTCGATACTAGAGTGATAGCTATTATTGTATGAAAACTCCGCTAAGGGTAAGAAGCTATCCCAATGGCCACCAAACTCTATCACACATGCACGAAGCATATCCTCCAAGACTTGAATCGTTTCGCTCAGATCGACCATCGGTCTGAGGATGGAACGCAGTACTAAGGTCCACCCTAGTACCCAATTCCGCATGCAATGTTTTCCAAAACTTAGAAGTAAACTGCGTACCTCTATCTGATATAATGGAGAGTGGAACCCCATGCAATCGAACGATTTCTGAGATATAGATCTTGGCTAACTTCTCTGCATTGTAAGTCACCTTGACCGAATAAAATGAGCAGACTTAGTTAACCTATCAACAATCACCCAAATGGAGTCATACTTACCCAATGTCTTTGGAAGACCAACCACAAAGTCCATTGCGATTCTCTCCCACTTCCATTCAGGAATGGGCATTCTCTCAAGTGTTCCTCCGGCCTTTGGTGTTCATATTTCACTTGTTGACAGTTTGGACACTTGGCCATAAAGTCAACAATATCACGCTTCATTCTACTCCACCAAAAGTGTTGCTTTAGGTCACGATACATCTTGGTTGCACCGGATGTATAGAATACCTTGAGCTATGAGCTTGCCAGAATAGTGTTGATCAAATCATCAACTCGGGTACACATACCCTTCCCTTAATCCTCAAAACACCTTCCTCATCAATTGTTGCTTCTTTAGCCTCTCCTTGCAACACTTTGTCTCGGATTCGCCTTAGTTTCTCATCATCAAACTGTTTTCCCTTAATCTTGTCAAGAAAAGAAGATCTCGACTCCACACTAGCTAACAATCCTCCCTTCTCATTTACTTCTAACCTCATCAAATCGTTAGCCAAAATCTGTACTTCTCTAGCCAATGGGCGCCTAGAAGCTTGCAAATGAGCTAGACTTCCCATGCTTCCCGCCTTTCTACTCAAAGCATCCGCTACAACATTCGCCTTCCCCGGATGATACAAGATAGTGATATCGTAGTCCTTTAGTAGTTCCATCCATCTCCTTTGTCTCAAGTTCAAATCTTTCTGAGTAAAGACATACTGAAGGCTACGATGATCCGTATAGACCTCACACTTAACTCCATACAAATAGTGTCTCCATTGCTTTAGTGCAAATACTACCGCGGCCAACTCCAAGTCATGGGTCGGATAGTTACGCTCTTGCTCTTTTAATTGCCTTGGAGCTTAAGCCATCACATTCTTCTCTTGCATTAGCACCGCACCCAACCCGTAATAGGATGCATCACAAGAAACAATGAAGTCTTTACCCTCTATTGGCAAGGTAAGAATTGGTGCGGTAGTCAACAAAGTCTTAAGCTTCAAAGCTTTCCTCACATTCATCCGACCATACAAATGGAACATTCTCGCTTAGTCAAGTTCACAATTGGGAAGCAATAGAAGAGAATCCCTTGACAAATCGGCGGTAGTAACTAGCTAACCCAACAAAACTTCTTATTTCGACACATTACTGCGTCTCACCCAACTCTTCACTGTCTCAATCTTAGATGGATCTACCATCACTCCATCCTTAGAAACTACGTGCCCCAAGAAGGACACCGCATCTAGCCAAAACTCACACTTAGAGAATTTGGCGTAAAGCTTTTTCTCCTTCAACATTTGCAATACCATTCTCAAATGCTCTTCATGTTCCTTCTTGCTCTTCGAGTTACCAATATATCATCAATAAATACGATTACGAAGAGGTCCAAATATGGCTTAAAGATCCCGCTCATCAAGCTCATGAACGCAGCAGGCATTCGTAAGACCAAAAGACATCACTACAAATTCGTAATGCCCATACCTCGCTCGAAAAGCAGTCTTTGGTACATCCGCGTCTGTATTTTCAATTGATGATAACCGGATCTCAAGTCAATCTTAGAGAAGACACAAGCACCTTGTAGTTGATCGAACAAGTCATCAATGCGAGGAAGAGGATACTTGTTCTTGATAGTTACCTTATTCAGTTGTCTGTAGTCTATGCACATCCCAAAACTCCCATCCTTCTTCTTCACAAACAAAACCGGAGCACCCCAAGGGCATGCACTTGGTCTAATGCAGCCTCTGCTCAACATCTCTTGAAGTTGAGCCTTTAACTCGTAATTAAGTGAGCCATTCTATACGAGGGTATAGAAATGGGGCGCAGTGCCGGTTCAAGATCGATACAAAAGTCAATATCCCTATCTGGTGGCATACCAGGAAGATCTGCAGGGAACACATCCAAAAATTCTCGAACTACCGAAACTGATTCGATTGAAGGTACTTGGGTAGTGTCATCCTTGAGATGGGCCAAGAAAGCTAAATACCCTTTACTAACCATTTTCTTAGCACGAAGAAAGGATATGATACGCACCGGATTAGAAGTGTAGTCACCCTCCCACACTAACGGATCTGTCCCAGGCTTGGCTAACGTCACCGTTTTAGCATTACAATCCAAGATCGCAAAATTCGGAGAAAGCCAAGTCATACCCAGAATTACATCAAAGTCACCCATTTCTAAGATAACCAAATCTACATAAGTGTTGCTCCCCACAAAATCCACCAAACAGGACCTATACACTTTTTCAACTACCACAGACTCACCCACCGGAGTAGAAACACGAATAGGCATATCAAGTAATTCACAATGTAGATTTAGACCATTAGCAAATGATGAGGATACATATGAAAACGTGGAACCAGGGTCAAATAATATAGATGCCATGCAATCACAAACCAAAAGATTACCTGTGATAACAGCATCAGACGCCTCCGCTTCAGATCTCCCAGGGAAAGCGTAACAATGGGCCCTATCGTTTGTCTGTCCATTGCCCCTACCATGTTGCGTAGTAGTGGCTCCGTTTTGCCCTTCACCTCTGCCGTTTTGGTGACCACCATTACCTCGCCACCACGTCCTCCGTAATAACGACCTCTACCATTACCACCCCTACCTCTAGCCGGTGGGGTTCTCAGAACTCTGGTTTGGACAATACCTCTTAATGTGTCCAATCTCTCCACACCCATAACATTCTCTGGGTTCACGATCGGCCTCTCGTGAGAAGTGTTGACTGCTCGAGGTGGACTCCCAACTACGCCAGTAGTGAAGATCAGATTGGTCGATTGGAGTGACCTCCTGAGTTCGTCCTCTAGAATAAGAACCATTAAACTCACCTCCCCTTCAAACCTCTTCGATGTAGACGTGGTGGTGAAGTCATCCGGTTTCACTCCTTCCACCTCTATCACAAAGTCTACCACCTCTTGGAAGGATGTTGCTGTTGCCGCTTATCCGCAAGGCTGAAATCCGCACTCGCCTCAATCCCTTCACAAAACGGCGGATCCGTTCTTGTGGATCAAACAGAGTTGAGTGGCGATCTGGATAGTGCGCCAAATTTAGCCTCGTATGCATTTACCGTCATTCTACCTTGCTCGAGACTCAAGAACTCATCCCTCTTCCTATCCCTCAAGGTCCGGGGGATATACTTTTCCATGAACAAACTCGAGAATGATTCCCAAGTCATAGGTGGTGCCTCTGTTGGTTGACAGTCAACATGTGAACGCCACCACATTTTGGCGTTCCTTGAAACCGATAGCTCACTTAACTCGACACCAAACCTCTCTACTATACCCATCTTGTGTAGTAGCTCATGACAATCAACCGTAAAATCGTAGGCATCCTCCTCGATTCTCGCACCTTTAAAGACTGGGGTTTCAATTTCAAGAACTTCTTGAAAAGTTCATGTTGATCGTTTGTCATAATAGGCCCAAAGAGTCGACGTGGAAATGTGCCCATTCCCAATGGTGCATCCATGCGGGAGCCATAGTAGCCGCATGTCGCACTCTCCGCCGGAGGTGTTGGTGCGTAAACCCCTGGAGGTGCC
>JAPXVU010000148.1:0-10114 GCA_027789145.1 Solanum arcanum
ATTCCAAATTTGTTCGTGGGCGATCCGTCAAGGCGCGTTGTCTATGCCATCACGGAGTTGGCCATCACAGATTTTCCGACCCATTTGGAAGGTCAAAGCGAGCCGAAGCGAGCATCGCCTCATTTCTTGGATTTTCGTGTGCTATTACACACCATTTTTTGAGTGATCGGGATTGGCGTCAAAAATGCCAAATTTGTTAAATGGGCGTCCGTCAAGACATTGTCTATGCATCACGGTTGGCCATCACGGATTTTCCGACCCATTTGGAAGGTCAAGCTTGAGCCCGAAGCGAGCATCGCCTCATTTCTTGGATTTTCGTGTGCTATTACACACCATTTTTTGGAGTGATCGGGATTCTGGCGTCAAAAATGCCAAATTTGTTCGTGGGCGTCCGTCAAGGCGTTGTCTATGCATCTGGTTGGCCATCACGGATTTTCCGACCCATTTGGAAGGTCAAGCGAGCCGAGGCGAGCATCGCCTCATTTCTTGGATTTTTCGTGTGCTATTACACACCATTTTTTGGGTGATCGGGATTACGGCGTCAAAAATGCCAAATTTGTTCGTGGACATCCGTCAAGACGTTGTCTATGCATACGGTTGGCCATCACGGATTTTTCGACCCATTTGGAAGGTCAAACGAGCCGAAGCGAGCATCGCCTGCATTTCTTGGATTTTAGGTGTGCTATTACACACCATTTTTGGGTGATCCGAGATTCGAGCGTCAAAAATGCCAAATTTGTTCGTGGGCGTCCGTCAAGGCGTTGTCTATGCATCTGGTTGGCCATCACGGATTTTCGACCCATTTGGAAGGTCAAGCGAGCCCGAAGCGAGCATCGCCCTCATTTCTTGGATTTTCATGTGCTATTACACACCATTTTTGGGTGATCGGGATTGGCGTCAAAAATGCCAAATTTGTTCATGGGCGTCCGTCAAGGCGTTGTCTATGCATCACGGTTGGCCATCACGGATTTTCCGAACCATTTGGAAAGGTCAAAGCGAGCCGAAGCGAGCATCGCCTCATTCTTGGATTTTGTGTGCTATTACACACCATTTTTGGGTGATCGGGATTCGGCGTCAAAAATGCCAAATTTGTTCGTGGGCGTCCGTCAAGGCGTTGTCTATGCATCACGGTTGGCCATCCCGGCAGTTTTCCGGAAGACCCATTTGGAAGGTCAAGCGAGCCCTGACGAGCATCGCCTCATTCTTGGATTTTCGTGTGCTATTACACACCATTTTTTGGGTGATCGGGATTCCGGCGTCAAAAATGCCAAATTTGTTCGTGGGCGTCCGTCAAGGCGTTGTCTATGCATACGGTTGGCCATCACGGATTTTCCGACCCATTTGGAAGGTCAAAGCGAGCCGAAGCGAGCATCGCCTCATTTCTTGGATTTTTAGTGTGCTATTACACACCATTTTTTGGGTGATCGGGATTCGAGCGTCAAAATGCCAAATTTGTTCGTGGACGTCCGTCAAGGCGTTGTCTATGCATCTGATTTGGCCATCACGGATTTTCCGACCCATTTGGAAGGTCAAGCGAGCCGGCGAGCATCGCCTCATTTCTTGGATTTTCGTGTGCTATTACACCATTTTTTGGGTGATCGGGATTCGGCGTCAAAAATGCCAAATTTGTTCGTGGGCGTCCGTCAAGGCGTTGTCTATGCATCTGATTGGCCATCACGGATTCTCCGACCCATTTGGAAGGCCACGCGAGCCCCGAAGCGAGCCTACGCCTCATTTCTTGGATTTTCGTGTGCTATTACACACCATTTTTTGGGTGATCGGGATTCCGACGTCAAAAATGCCAAATTTGTTCGTGGACGTCCGTCAAGGCGTTGTCTATGCATACGGTTGGCCATCACGGATTTTCCGACCCATTTGGAAGGTCAAACGAGCCCGGCGAGCGAGCATCGCCTCATTTCTTGGATTTTTCGTGTGCTATTACACACCATTTTTGGGTGATCGGGATTCCGGCGTCAAAAATGCCAAATTTGTTCGTGGGCGTCCGTCAAGGCGTTGTCTATGCATCTGATTTGGCCATCACGGATTTTCCGACCCATTTGGAAGGTCAAGCGAGCCGAAGCGAGCATCGCCTCATTTCTTGGATTTTCGTGTGCTATTACACACCATTTTGGGTGATCGGGATTCGACGTCAAAAATGCCAAATTTGTTCGTGGGCGTCCGTCAAGGCGTTGTCTATGCATACGGTTGGCCATCACGGATTTTCCGACCCATTTGGAAGGTCAAGCGAGCCGAAGCGAGCATCGCCTCATTTCTTGGATTTTACCGTGTGCTATTACACACCATTTTTTGGGTGATCGGGATTCCGGCGTCAAAAATGCCAAATTTGTTCGTGGGCGTCCGTCAAGGCGTTGTCTATGCATCACGGTTGGCCATCACGGATTTTCCGACCCATTTGGAAGGTCAAGCGAGCCGAAGCGAGCATCGCCTCATTTCTTGGATTTTAGGTGTGCTATTACACACCATTTTTTGGGTGATCGGGATTCGGCGTCAAAAATGCCAAATTTGTTCGTGGGCGTCCGTCAAGGCGTTGTCTATGCATCTGATTTGGCCATCACGGATTTTCGACCCATTTGGAAGGTCAAGCGAGCCGAAGCGAGCATCGCCTCATTTCTTGGATTTTAGTGTGCTATTACACACCATTTTTTGGGTGATCGGGATTCGGCGTCAAAAATGCCAAATTTGTTCGTGGGCGTCCGTCAAGGCGTTGTCTATGCATACGGTTGGCCATCACGGATTTTCCGACCCATTTGGAAGGTCAAAGCGAGCCCGAAGCGAGCATACGCCTCATTTCTTGGATTTTTCGTGTGCTATTACACACCATTTTTTGGGTGATCGGGATTCGGCGTCAAAAATGCCAAATTTGTTCGTGGGCGTCCGTCAAGGCGTTGTCTATGCATCACGGTTGGCCATCACGGATTTTCCGACCCATTTGGAAAGGTCAAAGCGAGCCGAAGCGAGCATCGCCTCATTTCTTGGATTTTTCGTGTGCTATTACACACCATTTTTGGGTGATCGGGATTCCGGCGTCAAAATGCCAAATTTGTTCGTGGGCGTCCGTCAAGGCGTTGTCTATGCATCACGGTTGGCCATCACGGATTTTCCGACCCATTTGGAAGGTCAAAGCGAGCCGAAGCGAGCATCGCCTCATTTCTTGGATTTTAGGTGTGCTATTACACACCATTTTTTGGGTGATCGGGATTCGGCGTCAAAATGCCAAATTTGTTCGTGGGCGTCCGTCAAGGCGTTGTCTATGCATCTGGTTGGCCATCACGGATTTTCCGACCCATTTGGAAGGTCAAAGCGAGCCCGAAGCGAGCATCGCCTCATTTCTTGGATTTTCGTGTGCTATTACACACCATTTTTGGGTGATCGGGATTCGGCGTCAAAAATGCCAAATTTGTTCGTGGGCGTCCGTCAAGGCGTTGTCTATGCATCACGGTTGGCCATCACGGATTTTCCGACCCATTTGGAAGGTCAAGCGAGCCCGAAGCGAGCATCGCCTCATTTCTTGGATTTTTAGTGTGCTATTACACACCATTTTTGGGTGATCGGGATTCGGCGTCAAAAATGCCAAATTTGTTCGTGGGCGTCCGTCAAGGCGTTGTCTATGCATCGGTTGGCCATCCGCGGATTTTCCGACCCATTTGGAAGGTCAAAGCGAGCCCGGCGAGCATCGCCTCATTCTTGGATTTTAGTGTGCTATTACACACCATTTTTTGGGTGATCGGGATTCGGCGTCAAAAATGCCAAATTTGTTCGTGGGCGTCCGTCAAGGCGTTGTCTATGCATACGGTTGGCCATCACGGATTTTCCGACCCATTTGGAAGGTCAAGCGAGCCGAAGCGAGCATCGCCTCATTTCTTGGATTTTTGTGTGCTATTACACACCATTTTTGGGTGATCGGGATTCGGCGTCAAAAATGCCAAATTTGTTCGTGGGCGTCCGTCAAGGCGTTGTCTATGCATCACGGTTGGCCATCACGGATTTTCCGACCCATTTGGAAGGTCAAAAGCGAGCCCGAAGCGAGCATCGCCTCATTTCTTGGATTTTCGTGTGCTATTACACACCATTTTTTGGGTGATCGGGATTCCGGCGTCAAAAATGCCAAATTTGTTCGTGGGCGTCCGTCAAGGCGTTGTCTATGCATCACGGTTGGCCATCCACGGATTTTCCGACCCATTTGGAAGGTCAAGCGAGCCCGGCGAGCATACGCCTCATTCTTGGATTTTCGTGTGCTATTACACACCATTTTTTGGGTGATCGGGATTAGGCGTCAAAAATGCCAAATTTGTTCGTGGGCGTCCGTCAAGGCGTTGTCTATGCATACGGTTGGCCATCACGGATTTTCCGACCCATTTGGAAGGTCAAGCGAGCCGAAGCGAGCATCGCCTCATTTCTTGGATTTTCGTGTGCTATTACACACCATTTTTTGGGTGATCGGGATTAGGCGTCAAAAATGCCAAATTTGTTCGTGGGCGTCCGTCAAGGCGTTGTCTATGCATCTGGTTGGCCATCACGGATTTTCCGACCCATTTGGAAGAGTCAAAGCGAGGCACCGAAGCGAGCATCGCCTCATTTCTTGGATTTTTCGTGTGCTATTACACACCATTTTTTGGGTGATCGGGATTCGGCGTCAAAATGCCAAATTTGTTCGTGGGCGTCCGTCAAGGCGTTGTCTATGCATCACGGTTGGCCATCCACGGATTTTCCGACCCATTTGGAAGGTCAAGCGAGCCCGAAGCGAGCATACGCCTCATTTCTTGGATTTTTCGTGTGCTATTACACACCATTTTGGGTGATCGGGATTCGGCGTCAAAAATGCCAAATTTGTTCGTGGGCGTCCGTCAAGGCGTTGTCTATGCATCACGGTTGGCCATCACGGATTTTCCGACCCATTTGGAAGGTCAAGCGAGCCCGAAGCGAGCATCGCCTCATTTCTTGGATTTTCGTGTGCTATTACACCATTTTTTTGGGTGATCGGGATTCGGCGTCAAAAATGCCAAATTTGTTCGTGGGCGTCCGTCAAGGCGTTGTCTATGCATCACGGTTGGCCATCACGGATTTTCCGACCCATTTGGAAGGTCAAAGCGAGCCCCGAAGCGAGCATACGCCTCATTTCTTGGATTTTAGGTGTGCTATTACACACCATTTTTTGGGTGATCGGGATTAGAGCGTCAAAATGCCAAATTTGTTCGTGGGCGTCCGTCAAGGCGTTGTCTATGCATCTGATTTGGCCATCCGGATTTTCCGACCCATTTGGAAGGTCAAGCGAGCCGAAGCGAGCATACGCCTCATTTCTTGGATTTTCGTGTGCTATTACACACCATTTTTTGGGTGATCGGGATTCAGGCGTCAAAAATGCCAAATTTGTTCGTGGGCGTCCGTCAAGGCGTTGTCTATGCATCACGGTTGGCCATCACGGATTTTCCGACCCATTTGGAAGGTCAAGCGAGCCGAAGCGAGCATACGCCTGCATTTCTTGGATTTTCGTGTGCTATTACACCATTTTTTGGGTGATCGGGATTCCGGCGTCAAAATGCCAAATTTGATTCGTGGGCGTCCGTCAAGGCGTTGTCTATGCATACGGTTGGCCATCACGGTTTTCCAACCCATTTGGAAGGTCAAGCGAGGCGGCGAGCATCGCCTCATTTCTTGGATTTTCGTGTGCTATTACACACCATTTTTTGGGTGATCGGGATTAGGCGTCAAAAATGCCAAATTTGTTCGTGGGCGTCCATCAAGACATTGTCTATGCATCACGGTTGGCCATCCACGGATTTTCCGAGCCCATTTGGAAGGTCAAGCGAGCCGAAGCGAGCATACGCCTCATTTCTTGGATTTTCGTGTGCTATTACACACCATTTTTGGGTGATCGGTATTCCGGCGTCAAAATGCCAAATTTGTTAAGTGGCCGTCCGTCAAGGCGTTGTCTATGCATACGGTTGGCCATCACGGATTTTCCGACCCATTTGGAAGAGTCAAGCGAGCCGAAGCGAGCATCGCCTCATTTCTTGGATTTTCGTGTGCTATTACACACCATTTTTTGGGTGATCGGGATTACGACGTCAAAAATGCCAAATTTGTTCGTGGACGTCCGTCAAGACGTTGTCTATGCATACGGTTGGCCATCACGGATTTTCCAACCCATTTGGAAGGTCAAACGAGCCCCGAAGCGAGCATACACCTCATTTCTTGGATTTTCGTGTGCTATTACACACCATTTTTTGGGTGATCGGGATTCCAACGTCAAAAATGCCAAATTTATTCGTGGACGTCCATCAAGACATTGTCTATGCATACGGTTGGCCATCACGGATTTTCCGACCCATTTGGAAGGTCAAACGAGCCCCGAAGCTAGCATACGCCTCATTTCTTGGATTTTCGTGTGCTATTACACACCATTTTTTGGGTGATCGGGATTCCGATGTCAAAAAATGCCAAATTTGTTAAGTGGGCGTCCGTCAAGGCGTTGTCTATGCATCACGGTTGGCAATCACGGATTTTCCGACCCATTTGGAAGGTCAAAGCGAGGCGAAGCGAGCATCGCCTCATTCTTGGATTTTCGGTATTGCTATTACACACCATTTTTTTGGGTGATCGGGATTAGAAGCGTCAAAAAATGCCAAATTTGTTCGTGGGCGTCCGTCAAGGCGTTGTCTATGCATACGGTTGGCCATCACGGATTTTCCGACCCATTTGGAAGGTCAAGCGAGCCGAGGCGAGCATCGCCTCATTTCTTGGATTTTAGGTGTGCTATTACACTCCATTTTTTGGGTATTCGGGAGTCCGGCGTCAAAAGTGCGAACTTTGTTCGTGGGCGTCCGTCAAGATGTTGTCTATGCATCACGGTTGGCCATCACGCAGTTTTCAGACCCATTTGGAAGGTCAAAGCGAGCCGAAGCGAGCATCGCCTCATTCTTGGATTTTCGTGTGCTATTACACACCATTTTTGGGTGATCGGGATTAGGCGTCAAAAATGCCATATTTGTTCGTGGGCGTCCGTCAAGACATTGTCTATGCATCACGGTTAGCCATCACGGATTTTCCGACCCATTTGGAAGGTCAAGCGAGCCGAGGAAAGCGAGCATCGCCTCATTTCTTGGATTTTAGGTGTGCTATTACACCATTTTTGGGTGATCGGGATTCGGCGTCAAAAATGCCAAATTTGTTCGTGGGCGTCCGTCAAGGCGTTGTCTATGCATACGGTTGGCCATCACGGATTTTCCGACCCATTTGGAAGGTCAAAGCGAGGCGAAGCGAGCATCGCCTCATTTCTTGGATTTTTAGTGTGCTATTACACACCATTTTTTGGGTGATCGGGATTCGGCGTCAAAAATGCCAAATTTGTTCGTGGGCGTCCGTCAAGGCGTTGTCTATGCATCTGGTTGGCCATCACGGATTTTCCGACCTATTTGGAAGGTCAAGCGAGCCGAAGCGAGCATCGCCTCATTTCTTGGATTTTTCGTGTGCTATTACACACACCATTTTTTGGGTGATCGAGTGGGATTAGACGTCAAAAATGCCAAATTTGTTCGTGGGCGTCCGATCAAGGCGTTATCTGTATGCATACGGTTGGCCATCACGGAGTTTTCCGACCCATTTGGAAGGTCAAAGCGAGGCGAAGCGAGCATACTGTGCCTCATTTCTTGGATTTTCGTGTGCTATTACACACCATTTTTTTGGGTGATCGGGATTGAAGCGTCAAAGTGCAAATTTGTTCGTGGGCGTCCTCAAGACGTTGTCTATGCATACGGTTGGACATCACGGATTTTCCAACCCATTTGGAAGGTCAAGCGAGCCGAAGCGAGCATCGCCTCATTTCTTGGATTTTTAGTATTGCTATTACACACCATTTTTTGGGTGATCGGGATTCTGGCGTCAAAAATGCCAAATTTGTTCGTGGGCGTCCATCAAGACATTGTCTATGCATCACGGTTGGCCATCACGGATTTTCCGACCCATTTGGAAGGTCAAGCGAGCCGAAGTTAGCATCGCCTCATTTCTTGGATTTTAGTGTGCTATTACACACCATTTTTGGGTGATCGGAGATTCGGCGTCAAAAATGCCAAATTTGTTCGTGGGCGTCCGTCAAGATGTTGTCTATGCATCACGGTTGGCAATCACGGATTTTCCGACCCATTTGGAAGGTCAAAGCGAGCCGAAGCGAGCATCGCCTCATTTCTTGGATTTTGTGTGCTATTACACACCATTTTTTGGGTGATCGGGATTCGGCGTCAAAATGCCAAATTTGTTCGTGGGCGTCCGTCAAGACGTTGTCTATGCATACGGTTGGCCATCACGGATTTTCCGACCCATTTGGAAGGTTAAGCGAGCCACGAAGCGAGCATCGCCTCATTTCTTGGAGTTTCGTGTGCTATTACACACCATTTTTGGGTGGTCGGGATTCGGCGTCAAAAATGCCAAATTTGTTAAGTGGGCGTCCGTCAAGGCGTTGTCTATGAATACGGTTGGCCATCCTGGATTTTCCGACCCATTTGGAAGGTCAAGCGAGCCGAAGCGAGCATACACCTCATTTCTTAAATTTTAGTGTGCTATTACACACCATTTTTTGGGTGATCGGGATTCCGGCGTCAAAAATGCCAAATTTGTTCGTGGGCGTCCGTCAAGGCGTTGTCTATCCATACGGTTAGCCATCACGGATTTTTAGACCCATTTGGAAGGTCGAGCGAGCCGAAGCGAGCATCGCCTCATTTCTTGGATTTTCGTTATTGCTATTACACACCTTTTTGGGTGATCGGGATTTGACGTCAAAAATGCCAAATTTGTTCGTGGGCGTCCCTCTAGGCGTTGTCTATGCATCACGGTTGGCCATCACGGATTTTCCGACCCATTTGGAAGGTCAAGCGAGCCCCCACGAAGCGAGCATCGCCTCATTTCTTGGATTTTAGTGTGCTATTACACACCATTTTTTGGGTGATCGGGATTCGGCGTCAAAAATGCCAAATTTGTTCATGGGCGTCCGTCAAGGCGTTGTCTATGCATCGGTTGGCCATCACGGATTTTCAGACCCATTTGGAAGGTCAAAGCGAGCCCGAAGCGAGCATCGCCTCATTTCTTGGATTTTTCGTGTGCTATTACACACCATTTTTTGGGTGATCGGGATTCGGCGTCAAAAATGCCAAATTTGTTCGTGGACGTCCGTCAAGACGTTGTCCATGCATATGGTTGGCCATCACAGATTTTCCGACCCATTTGGAAGGTCAAACGAGCCCCGAAGCGAGCATACACCTCATTTCTTAAATTTTCGTGTGCTATTACACACCATTTTTTGGGTGATCGGGATTCCGACGTCAAAAATGCCAAATTTGTTCGTGGACGTCCGTCAAGACATTGTCTATCCATATGGTTGGCCATCACGGATTTTACGACCCATTTGGAAGGTCAAACAAGCCCCGAAGCGAGCATACGCATCATTTCTTGGATTTTCGTGTGCTATTACACACCATTTTTTGGGTGATCGGGATTCCGACGTCAAAAATGCCAAATTTGTTCGTGGACGTCCGTCAAGACGTTGTCTATGCGTACGGTTGGCCATCACGGATTTTCCAACCCATTTGGAAGGTCAAGAAAGCCGAAGCGAGCATCGCCTCATTTCTTGGATTTTAGTGTGCTATTACACACCATTTTTTGGGTGATCGGGATTCGGCGTCAAAAATGCAAATTTGTTCGTGGGCGTCCGTCAAGGCGTTGTCTATGCATCACGGTTGGCCATCCGGAGTTTTCCAACCCATTTGGAAGGTCAAGCGAGCCGGCGAGCATCGCCTCATTTCTTGGATTTTTGTGTGCTATTACACACCATTTTTTGGGTGATCGGGATTTCGGCGTCAAATGCCAAATTTGTTCGTGGGCGTCCCTCAAGGCGTTGTCTATGCATGCGGTTGGCCATCACGGATTTTCCGACCCATTTGGAAGGTCAAAGCGAGCCGAAGCGAGCATCGCCTCATTTCTTGGATTTTTGTGTGCTATTACACACCATTTTTTGGGTGATCGGGATTAGGCGTCAAAAATGCCAAATTTGTTCGTGGGCGTCCGTCAAGGCGTTGTCTATGCATCACGGTTGGCCATCACGGAT